>APFE030934332.1:0-86618 GCA_000404065.3 Pinus taeda | reverse complement strand
CTAATATCAGGTCACTTTGGGGTAAGTAAAACGGTTGCATAGCTGCAAAGATTTTGTTATTGGCCAAAAATGAATGAGACAGTTTCTGGATATGTAAGAGGGTGTACCATGTGTGCTAAAAGCAAGCCCAACAATAGAAAACTAAGCTTGTACACTCCACTACCAGTTCCTTCTCATCCTTGGGAAAGTGTTTCCATGGACTTTATTGGAGGACTGCCTAAATCAGGAAAGGTCATGACTATTTTTATGTTGTTGTGGATAGGTTCAGCAAAATGTGTATTTTGATACCTTGTAATAAACAGATTACAGCTAAACAAACTGCAAAGCTGTTCTTTCAACATGTATGGGTTCATTTTGGATTATCCACTTCCATTGTATCCGATCGAGACACCCAATTTGTTGGGAAGTTTTGGTCGAGTCTGTGGGAAATGATGGACACCAAACTGAAGAAAAGCACAACCTTTCATCCATAGACAGATGGCCAGACAGAAGTGGTCAACAGGACAGTGATCCAGTTGCTCAGAGGCTATTGCAACAAGCATCCCAAACTTTGGGATGAACATTTGTGTTATGTGCAACATGCTTACAACTGGCAAAACATTCTTCTACCACAGAGATCTCCTTTTGAGACCTATTTTGGTTTCACACCAAGGTCTCCCTTGGATTTTGTCTTTGGTAAAGACATAGAAGTTGATGGACACAGTGATGTGGACAAGGCAACCAAACTCATTGAACAAATCCAAGAGATTCACGAGGCAGCATAGGAACAGCTACAAAAGAGCCAAGCCAAATACAAGGCGAGGCGTGATAAGCATCGGATGGAGCATAGTTTCCAAGTTGGTGATCAAGTCTGGCTGTATATCAGCAAAGACATAATGCAAGGTGAAGGTAAAAAGCTAAAGCCAATAAAGTATGGACCTTTCAAGATACTTGAGAAAATTGGTCGGAATGCTTTTTGCCTTGATTTACCAGTTTACATGCACATCTACTCAGTCGTTAATGTAGACAACTTGAGACTATTTTAACCTTCATTAATTGAAGATCCTAAAGAGTAGAGTCAATTTCCTTCTATTGATAATCTGTTACCTGAATATCTCAATGAACTGCAGGAAGACACGATTTTGGACAGGAAGGTGAGGACGATGTGCAAGGGAGATGTTGAGTACCTCAAGATTAGACTCAAGGGTTCAAAGCCAAGCAATGCAAAATGGATAGAGATTGGACAAGTGAGACAACTATACCCTCACTTAGTCGATGCTTGAAAACCAACTTTTGGTGGTCCAAAAGCTTTTTTAGTGGGAAGGTTGTGATCCGAATTGGATCCTTAAACACTCTTATAGTTTCTTGAATTCTGTAAAACTCATACCAAAGTTTCAAAGTGCTATGGATGTCGAGCTTATTAGAAATAACCTCTGGAAAGTGGCAATTTGTGGTCAGCACGGAGCAACGAGGACCCTCGGTCAAAGCACAGACCGTTGGCCCATGGTAACCGCGTGTTGGCACAAACTGGCAAAATAGGAAGTCAGATCCAGAAATGGAGGTAGTTTCTGTTACGCGATTAGCGCTGCGCTAAAGCGCTAATTGCGTATCGCAGGGCGTCCCCCTCAGTGAAGGAAAGCCCCGAGCGCTTGGTCATGGGAAAAAGCATAGAACCGCACGGAAATCGCCGATTCCGTTAGAAGGTGAGCCCCGCGCTAAAACCGACAGGATATCGAAAGGCCCTCAAGCAGTAAGCAGGTTCAGCCGAGTCCCTCGCAATTCCATACAACGAGTGACACATGTCTAGTGGATGAGAGAGAAAACCGCTCTCATCGCGCGGGTAAAGGGCATGCTACTTACCCACGTGATATGGATGGAGACCGTAGGATCTGGAGGCCCTAGATCAACGATGGAGAAGCAATCCGATGGATGACTGGATTCGATAGGGAAATAGGCTGAGGCAGATAAGATTTAAGATCCGACATGACCGATGAGTGGGCAGAGGGAACATTTTTGCGGGCGATCTTGGAGCAACGAAAATAATGACCGTTTAAAGAGAACTGACACTCAGTTCGTGAGGAAATAGGTGGCCACCTCTCTGTGAAGCGTTAGAGTGATTATGATGCAGAGCAGGGGAATTCCAGTGGACAGAGGTAGGAGATCCAGAGAGCCGAGAAGCAGAAACGAATAGTCAGGGAGCAGATTGGCTTTAAGCCACGAGCAGACAGAGAAAGCAGGAAGGAGGAGAAGAAGTAGTAAAAGAGAGCAAAGAGAGAGAGAAGCAAAAAAATTGCAGAGAACAGAGAAGCCGAGTTGACCTGCAGAGAAAAGGCAGCGTCGAGAAGAAAGAGACACAGAGAGAGTCCGAGAGTTTGTGAACTCCAGATAAGGCTTGAGAGGTTCGAGTAACTCCTCTGTGTATACCTGTTAGGTAATGAGTACCAAATTGGACTCATACCACTGAGACCAGTTGAGGTCAAATTTCAGTAAGGGGATTCTGTGTACTCTATAGACTTAGGGGATCCAAGTATAACCCTACTGATCATTATCTTTTAAGTGAGACCCAACTTGAGCTCACTGTTGTAAAACTCTGCTTTTTAAGACACAATAGAAAGGCCACCACTGAAGGCTGGACCAGGAGACGTAGCCTAGGGGGATTGGGTGAACTCCTTATTAAATTTGTTGTGTTTATGTGTTTTCTTGCTGTGTTCTCTTACTATTTCAGTGTCTGTGTATTTCGCAATCTTATCAATCCGTTGCATAAAATAACATAGACACCCCCTAGCACATAAGTCTGTAATACCTTCATTAATTAACTGAGATCATTTACGAGTGATTTCAGATCAATACTTGTTGTTTGGTCCATGACATGATGTAATTCTTATGTATCTATAAAGAGAAGAAAAGAAAATCATTGTAAAATATCAAAGAAAAAATATTTTTTATAAGCACGTGTTTCATGCTCAAATTATTATGTATATAGGTCAAAGAACCCATTGAGTGATTCTAGGTTTTCTGTCATAAATCATAGTACTTGTAATCATGTATTAGGCCCTTCTTGAGCTTCTTATGTTAAGAAATGAAAATATATTTGTATAAAAATTGTGTCTAGTCCCGCCTTCACCAAGTCGGATTCAACACCTATATAGTCAACCTCATGAAGCTAATTTGACAACACGTAAGAGACTATATATAAACCAAACTTCGACCTATTGATTCATTCATCTTGAGCAAGATTCAATTTTAAATAGAAATGAAGAAAGAAGTGTGGAAGTCATAAAAGGAAGGTCACTTACTTTGCATTTGAAGAAAAGTCCAAGCGAAGAAGGAGGAGGATTGAAATTCACCTTGCAATAGTCCACGCATGCGAAATTTTTGAGGTACACAAGCGAAGTTGCAAGCTGAAAATTTCATAAGTAAGGGAAGGGGTCAAGACCCTAGTTGACTTGATTTGAAAAGTTTGACTTGAGTTGACATTGAAGGTCTTGACTAAAATTAGACTAGTCTCTCTTAAAAGGATGACTTGGTGGATGGAGGAATTTTTAACATTGGTCTAGAGGTCTTGGTTATATAATTTTGAATTGGTTCTTGAAGAATAAGATAATTTTGTTGGGTTTTCCCCTAGGAGAGAGGTGTTTTCCCTGGATTATAGTCTACACACAATGTCCTTTATTGTTTTTTTCTTCATGCTTTTATGATTTGGTAATTGCTTGATGAAAATAAGATAAAGAAGACACAAATAAAATAACATAAAGAATGAAGAAGAAACAATCGAGAGATACAGACTGGTTCTGAAGCACTCCCAAACCCTGAGAACAAACCCTAGCTGCATCGCTCCATGACCACCTTTGGGGGGGTTCGACCCCCCCAGCCTTTGGCCCCTTCGTCTTCGGCAGTTTTCCTTCTTCGCCCTCCAACACCCTATCAAGCTCCCGATCCAGGGTCAATGGCAAAGCTTCAAGTGCAAACCATCATCCAAGAGCTAATGGATCTGTAGCCGTGGGGAACATTCCCAACAGGAGGACAGGCCCGTCCCCTTGCAAACTGCTATCGAAGGAAACACCATCATTGATCATTGAAGATCCCTGGATCGAAGAATACATAGATCACATGAGTAAACATGCCCTAATATGTCGTTTCATGGGAGTGTGACTCAATGAAAAGGCTCTCTACTGGTGGATAAACCAGAAATGGAAGCCCAAAGGGAACTATGAACTTTAGATGGGGTCAAGAAGTTTTTTCACCGTCATCTTCGCTCACAGGGATGATAGAGATCACACTTTCGAAGGAGGCCCATACTTTTACAACTCAACAGGACTCTACATGACATATTAGAGACCCAACTTTGCTCCAGAATAGGAAGATTTCAAAAAAGTTCCAGTTTGGCTCAGACTCTACTCCCTTCCTGTTGGCTACTGGAATAAGCGCATATTGGAAGCTATCGGGAATCAATTGGGTGTCTTCGTCAAAACCTCAAATCTCACATCTTAAGGTAAATACATTGCCTATGCTAGAATCTGCATTTACATGGATGTTTTAGGACCCCTCCCAGGTCATATTGATATGATCCACAAAGGAATGCATTGGAAGCAATCCATTGACTATGAAAACATCCCATTCAGATACTGGAAATGCCGACAACATGGACATCTTAGTCATGGATGCTCCATGAATCAACCCCCACCACAAACCCAATCAGACAAGGTGGATAACATGCCCCCGGATTGCATCCTTGTGTCAAGGAAAAACAAAAGGCAAAAGGGAAAAAATCCTCTGAAACCCTCCACCAACCCGAACCCCACCCAGCCGAATAGCTATACTAGGCAATCTTGATCCAAACGAGAACCCTCTGGAATCCCCCACCCCCACTGCTCAAGATCTACCCATGCATGTTCAGTCATCAAACCCATCAAACACCTCCATCCTGAACCTTGACTCACACCAAGCCCAACCACAACAACAAAACCCACAACCCAATCCCTTCCAAAATGATACAAGCCCTGTCTCAATGCAAACCCCTCCCTACATAGAAACTCACTCAGACCAGCCACCCTCAACCACTCCTACCAATCCTCTGGAAGAGATCCTAGGTGACCTAGATCTCCAAAAGGTCAACGAGCAATGGTCCAAACTGGGAGTGGACGCCATTCCCCAGGAACACTTGGAGAAAATCGAAATGGCATACCTGTAGTTAGAATATCTCAACTAGAATGCAGCCAAAAAGCAATGGGGAAACAACAGCCAAACGGGCATCCAAGCCAACCTCAATTTGGAACAATACAAGACAAAAGGTCTGGGAAGAAAAAGGGGGAGAAAATCGACAAAATAACAAATACAAGAACTCGGCAGGTGCCTAATCAATGAAGGAAAAATTAGGGCTTTAGTCCTATCCACGCCAAAGGTTTCTCAATGAAGATCACAACCTAGAACATTAGAGGGCTAAATGGCACCTTCGAAAGACGAATCCTAAAAAAATGTCTTTTCTCGCAATCACCAAACCTTATTCTTCTTCAAGAATCCAAATTCTCCTCCAACGCCATAGAGACACTTAAGAAACTCTTTGCAAAATGCTATTATTGCATAAGCATAGAAGCCATTGGGCAAGCAGGAGGGCTTCTCATGTTTTTTAATAAAAACAAGTTCTTTATGCAAAATGCTCTGTCCACTAAGCATTCATTATCATTAATCTTCAACATGCTAGAATCAAAGCACACGATATGCATTACCAATGTGTATGGACCTCAGCCAATCCAGGAAAAATTCAAGATGTGTGAAGACCTGGACGAGATCTGACAACACCATGGGGCCAACCACTAGATCTTAGGTGGTGATTTCAACATGATCACCACCCTAGAGGAAAAGAAAGGAGGCTTAAGAAGACTGGATAAAGATGCGGAAACATTCAACACCTTCATAGCTGCATCTAAACTCATTGATGTTCCCACAATCAATGGTCTGCATACATGGAACAATAAGGGGAAATAGGAAAGTTGCATTGAGGGTCGATAGGTTCCTTATCTCGAAATCCATAATGCTCCAAAATCTAGATATGGAGGCCAACCTTCTACCTATTGGGGGATCTGATCACTGGCCAGTGTAGATGCACTTCACCAATATGGACAAGCCTCAAAACAGGCCTTTCAGATTCAAAGGTTTTTGGATAGATCATCCAATCTTCATGCAAAATATACAGAGTTGGTGGACTCAAACCACAATAGAGAGCGAAAATATCATGTACATCTTCCAACAAAAGCTCAAGATCATCAAAGCCAGTCTCAAACGCTGGAACAAGAACACCTTTGGCAACATTTTTGAAGCCAAAAAAGAGCTCGAGGAAAAAATGGCGGGCCTCCAACAAACAATGATCAATGAAGGGCCCAATGAGGAAAGGTTGGCTCAGGAATCAAACCTTCAAAAGCAATGGGAAGAAAGGCTAAGACAAGAAGAGCTACTATGGAAACAAAAATCAAGGGTACAAAGGTTAAACATGGAGAATGCAACAAAAGCTTCTTCCATAAGTCAACCAATCAACATAGAGCCAACAATCGTATACTATCCCTCACAAAAACTGATGGCGCTAAAGTTCTTACCAGGGAGAAAATAGGGTCTAAACTTAACTCATACTTCAATTCACTTCTCATTGATCCCAATCATGATAGAACCCGAGCCATCAATAAAGTCATTGGTGCTATTCCCCCCTTAGTTACGGAGGAGAAAAACTCCATTCTCTTAAGAGATTTCACTGAGTAGGAGATTGAAGAAGTCGTCTTTACCATGGCCACTGACAAAGCCCCCAGACCAGACAACTTTATAATTGAATTCTTTAAAGCTTGTTGGCCCATGATCAAAGCCGACCTCTTCAATCTTATTAAGAACTTTCACAGAACCAAGAGAGTGTTGCCGGCCATCAATGCCACCTTCCTCACCCTAATTCCAAAATTTGATCATGTTGACTCTCCTGACAAGTTCTGGCCCATAGCCCTATGTAATGTCCTTTATAAAATCCTTTCCAAATTGATGGCTAATAGAATTAAACCCATCCTCCCCTCAATCATATCTCCAGAAAAATAAGGATATGTTGAAGGCAGACAGATAACCAACAGCATAATTCTCACTCAGGAAGTGTTGCATTCTATCAAAACATAAAGGATTCCAGGTATGCTCATTCAACTTGACCTCTCAAAGGCCTTTGATAAAATTAGCTAGATCTACATCAGAGCAATCCTCCAAGATTTTAGCTTTAGTTAGATTTGGATAAATTGGATAATGGAAATGGTCTCAGGAGCATTCTTTTTAATCATGCTGAACGGAGGGCCCTTACAACCCTTCCTTCCATCTAGAGGTATATGACAAGGAGATCCCTTGTTGCCTTTTCTCCTTTTTATCATGGCAGACGGTCTGGGAAGATCTCTATCCCAATAAAGCCAGAAGAATCAGCTCAAAGGCATCAAAGCTACACATCAAGGCCCCACGGTAACACATCAACAATTTGTAGATGATACAATGCTCATTGGATCCCCCATAGTGAAGGAAGCTCGAACCTTCAACAAGGTGCTAAGAACAATCATGGAGGCCTCAGGTATGGAAATCAATCTCACAAAATCCAAACTATGTTTCTTCAATACTTCTATTCTTGTGTAGATAAATCTCAGCAAAATTCTCAATATTCAGAAGAACTCCCTTCCAACCAAATACCTTGGCATCCCACTTTCGAAATATGCCCCCAAATCTACAAACTGGGAAGACCTCCTTAACAAAATGAAGGCTAGATTAAGTAGATGGACTCATAGAGCCCTAAACATAGCCAACTCACTGGTGCTGGTCAAATTAGTTCTTCAAACAATGCCAGTCTACATGCTCTCGGCCTTAGCGGCACCTAAAGCAGTTAATAAATCCATTCGAAACATCTAGCGGTCCTTCCTCTGGAATGGAGATTCTAAGAAACCCAAATGGGCCCTCCTCAAGTGGACAGACATTTGTAAACCAAAATTGGCAGGAGGACTGGGCTTAAGAGATCGTGAAATTCTAAGCAAGGCTGTAGCAACGAAAATCTGGTGGATATGGGTGGAAAATCCTAATTCCCTCTGGGGAACCTTGTGGAAAGCAAAGTACACGAATCAAGTTTGGGACAAAGACCTTATTAGGCTCACTGGTAACACTCAAGGATCCCCCCTCTGGAACAAAGTATGGGAAAATCGACATATTGTTCAGAAGAACAACTTTTGGGAAGTGCACCAAGGCAACACCGCCCTTTTCTGGGAGGATGCTTGGCAGCAACTCCCCCCCTTGGACCACCCAGATTGGACTACTCTTAAAAGGGACATGCAAGGGGTAGGGTTGGTGAAGGTAGCAGACTACTGGCAACCTAGAACATCGGCTACTACATGGAAAAAATGGCTATCTAAAGGGCAATGGCTAACCCAAGGCCACAATGAGAATATAGACCCTCTCTTACAAGAACTAGACCAGTGCAGAATCCTTGCATCGAATAGAGAGGATATTCTTTGGTGGGGAAATAATCCTAAAGGGACTTTCAGCCTCAAAGAAGCCTACAAAATCAGGGCTACTTCTCTTAACTTGCAACTGGACCCCCAAAATCACCTTGTTCTCCTGGCTGGTCTTGCATAACAGACCACTCACTTGGGACAATCTTCAGAGAGGGGGTTTCATCGGGCCCTCTCGCTGCATACTCTGTGAGAATGATCAGGAAACTCTCAATCATATTCTCAACACCTGCTTGCTCTCTTTGGTATGACATGGCCATCGTCTTTAGACAATCTGACAGAAATAGGAACTCTATTTGTCATACATTGAGCAACTGGAGATCCTCCATATGCTCCAACAATCTGGTCAACAGAGCATGGAATCTCATGCCGGGAGCAATAGCTTGGATCATGTGGAAAGAGCGTAATGCAAGAATCTTCAAGAATTTGACGATGACAGCAGAAATGTTAATAGGAAACACGTGACAGCTAATCACAGAATCGATCCATGCCACATATATAATGAAACAAGAGGGAAACACGTCTTCGAATGACCAAAGGATAATCTAGATCCTAAATCTCAAAGATAAGACCACTCCCACAGGCAGGAACCAAGCCTCCGTTGCGGCGACACAGGATAAATGGTGTTTGCCTCCATTTAAAACATTCAAACTGAATTTCAACAGGGTGTCAAAGCAAAACCCAGGAAAAGCCGGTTACGATGGAGTAATTAGGGATCACGCCGGTAACATCCATCTTATCTACCATGGCAATCTTGGCATGAATACCAATAATGCTACAGAGCTAATCGCTCTCATCAAAGGCATCACCCTGGCTGATCGCTACAGATTTCTACCTCTAGTGGTGGAAGGAGATTCGGAGATTGTCATCATGATGATGAGAAAACTCCAAAATGGCACTTAGGTGGACAAGCTAACACCCAACTGGAGGCTCTTGGAAATCCTAAAGCATCTACAAGACCACCTTAACAACATTCAAGGTGACACCTTTCAAGTGGTTCAAAGAACAACAAATGAGTTGGCTGATGCCATGGCCAATGCTGGCGTTCAATCCAATCTTGAAGATTATCACATCCTTTGGCAAGACCTAGAGGAGGGGGATCTCAAAGCGAAGTGCAATACCATAAACAATGTAGACCATCAAGCATGACAGTTGCGGCTTTCCTTTGATTCTTCTATGTACGCATCTATCGATAATTCTACATGCTGTAAGTGTTCTTTAAGAAAAAAAAAAACAGAGACTAGACCAGCTCAGCTGTATAAAGGCAAACACAGGGAGGTCCCCTCGACTCCCACTCTACATTATGTATTCTACTGTATTCTATTAATATAAAGTCCCGCTAAACCTTTATGAAAAAAAGATAACATAAAGAACAAATACATCACAAGTAATTATCAAGATAATAAAATCTTTATGCCTTTTTGATTTTCTAATTGGTTCAGATGGTAAATGGTTGGCGTAATATTGTGGTAGAAAAACCAAAACCCTTGCAACATGGAAAACTTGTTTTTATAATGCGAAAGACTAGGCAAGACCCACATCCAGTGTGATGGGTCACATGGCCTCAGAGTCATGTGGCGTCTAAAGAACGAGACACATGTAAACCAATTTCGAGGGTTTGAGGGGCCCACATGGAATGAAAGCGAGTGACATGTGGCATGCATGATTGGGGCCACATGGAGGGTGATGTTACCCTAGCAGAAAGGGTTGATGACGTGACCTCAACACTTTGTCCCCAATGATATCTTAAGGATTTGGGTGTATCCCCACCAGAAGTTTATCTCGGGGTGATGTGGTAAGTAGGGCCCACATGCATAATTGTGGACGAATGTGGAAAGAGCGATTGGTTGAATTGTGTTGAGGTGGCAATAAACATGGTATTGTATAACCTCGACAAATGTAAATGAAGGCATAATTAGTGTGGGTTGGGAAGACATGGAGTGGAGGAGCCATGCACAAAGACATATTGAATGTTGAACTAACACATGGAGGGTCCACAGGGATACCATGTCACCCTGGAAGGTTCACCTCATAAGAATCAATAGGGGAATGCACATTGAATTCCCAAGATTATTCTCCAAGATGTTCTGGAAAGGATGGGATGCGCGTGTTGCTGCAAAAAATAACAATGAGACAAGACAAAGGAAGGGTCCATGGGGAAGTCAGGTAACCCGAGAAGAATTGTCCCCAAAAGTTTCAACAAGGGGAAACTACATGGGATAATGATCAGGGCACTGTGGAAAGGTTGGGTTGAGCGAAGGTATTGGAACATGTTGAAAGTGGGGTCCATGAGGATCCACATAGTCCCAAAAGGTTTATCGTAGAAAAACTGTTGAGAGTCGCAAGAGATATTCCCAAGATTTAATATCTAGAATGAGGTGGCCATAGAGGGGCCTACACTCGCTTAACTTGCCTATGTCTATATATGAAAGTTTAATTGTTCTGAAGGGTATAGCGTATGAGTGGGTCCGAAGCTACCACGTGGTCTCCACTTAGTAGGCTTGATGATGTGGCATAATGTAATTGGTTAAGAATTAAATTAGTCATATATTTTGATTCAGGAGTCAGAGCGGGGCAAATGTCATATTGTTGGAAAAGTCTCGACGAAACAAACACAACAATTCCATTCATTTTAGGTTTTCAAGAAGTAAAAAAGGTCAAAAAATTTAGACCTTGTTTCCATAACTAGACTTTGGAGGTTGGGTTAGTCTAGTAATTTCCTTCTTCTACCCTTAGTGGGGATTAGGGATAGTAGGGGGTATGTTATAGAGTGGTATCAAAGCTTCTAGGTTCAACACTTAGAATGAATGGGCTTTATCAGAAAATAAGTGAAGATCAAAGGTTTAACACTAGACCTTTGGGAATAAATTAGTCCCCTAATTACAGAATTAATAAAGAAGTAGGTCCAATGTTTGGATCTTTGGAGATGGCAAGAGCTCTACCTCTTAGAGTAGTAGTTGAATATGATTATATTCCTTTAATAATATTTGATTGTGAAGTTTCATGTTGAATGCAAGGATGTTATGATGCGATTTAAATGATTAATGAATGCAATGGTATTGCATGCATTTACTATTAAGCATCTTGAAGGTCTAGATAGTCTATTTCTATAACCATGGACGCTTGTTAATTTTGGTAGAACTGCTTTCATGGTTTATGCTTAATCATTTGTAGTATACTAGCACTATTGGTTAAATGGTGTTTTCTTACACTCTTGTAATAAGTGAGCATGTGAATATTTATGTGAGATGAGGGATCGGGGAAATCCTTGTGTTTCTCGTATTACATAGCCTAGTTGCTTCTGACCAAAACACACACACACACACATAAACATGCTACTCATATTACATAGCCTAGTTGCTTTTGACCAAAACACACACACACACACACACACATGCTGCTCGTACTACATACCCTAGTTTCTTCTGACCAAAACACACACACACATGCTGCTTGTATTACATAGCCTAGTTGCTTCTGACCAAAACACACACACACACACACACACACACACACACACACACACACACACACACACACACACACACATATATATATGTGCACCTTTCTGAATGTATTATGGTGCCTTCAAATTCATTTATCCTTACAAAATATGAAACAACCACCCTTGTCATCACAATTTATCACTTCAATCACCCATGTTCAGCTCCAATGTCAACACTCAAAATCACTTTAATCATTCTCAATAACATATCATCGAATTTCCTTCGGTATGGTTTAGGTAACATAGGTTTCAAATCCCTACTACTTAGTGCACTGTTGATTCTCATCTATCAGGGTATGCTTCTCTTCCTGCATCTCAAATCTAGGGTTTGTAGAGCTTCTGAATAATTGTACTATGTTGGAGGATGTGGCCTTCAATTACATACCCAATTTGTAGGATTTTTCAATATTCAGGTGTTGATTCATTCACTAGAATTTGTAAAGGGCTTAGTTATGTCAATAATGTGAATTGTGTCCCTTTTTCCTCTCTGCAGATCTTCAGAGTAGGCAGAGGGAAGGTTAATCCCTATGGAGCTTAGTATATGTCCACGTCTCACTATATGGGAGTCCCTTCTAAGGGAGATGCTTCTATTGTACATTGTATCAAGAGTCTATTTTATTGGGTCATTTCCCTAGATGTAATACATTCCTTTTGGATGGTAGAAAATTGGATCCCTTCTTCATACATTAATAAATTTCACAGATCCTATGCTACGTATAGAAGTATTACTTTTCATAGCATCGAGGGTTAAATATTGCACTTGATGGAAAACTGGGACTCATCACAACAAGAAATTGTTCATCTGGTATTAACTTTTAACTCTTCTCTGGTTGGCAGGTCCTTTTCTATTGTAGGAATGTTGAAATTTCTCAAGGGACTAGAGAGGGTGCATATTTATTAGAATAATAGAGCCACTCAAAATAGGTTGTTCCTTAGGATTGAGTGAATATTTGTTTCTTACTTGAAAGAAACATTGATACTTTGATTTTTTCAATTATTATCTGAATACATAGTCTTAATTGATCCTTATAGAACTCTGCACTGGAAATAATTTTTTAGTATGGTTTCCTGATGAAGGATATCATGTCAACAACATTGGGTGATCCTAGTTACCGAGGTATGAGGTTTTTATAAATATCTATTGTAAGCCTCTTGGTAAAACTTCAATTTACAATATGAAATTCAAACTATTGAAGTAATTAGTTTTTTACTAAAACGTTTGTTGTACTACTTGATTAAGGATATCATGCCAAGGGCATGGGATGATATTGATTATATTCAATTGTAATCCTTTTATGAAGACCTTATCTGAGCCTATTGTTATATTTCAGTCTTTGATATGCAATTCCAACTATTCAACTACTTAGTTATTTCTAAAAAATAGTTTCTTAAATTTTGTGGGTTTTGTTTAAAATTGGATTACACAACACTTAGCATTATTATGGTTGGTGTCTCACACCTAGAAAACTTGGTTAAGAGATGTCATGTTTTCTAATTACTATTGCAACTAACCTAGCTTGTAATTTCCATTCTAGTTAATTGCATCAGAGTTTGAGGCATTTAAGTTTGAGAATAACAAAGACATATTTTCATATGAAGTAATGGTTTGTAGTGTTGAAAGTGCATCCCTCATGAATCCAATAACAAATGATGAATTCAGTGAAGTAGAATGTTTTAATGAGCACATGCATGCTCAGATATCTCACCATAGAGTGGATGAAAATTAAGTTGATTAAATTTGTGGTCTCTTTTTTGAAACAATGATTGATTATGGAAATATGGAAATTTTCATGTTTGATGAAGAATTTAAGATTGAAGATACCACTATAACATGAATTTATGAAGCAATAGTTATAATTTCTCATGAGGTAGTGCATGATCTTATAGAAATTGATGATTAAGAAAAGGATCAAGTGATTCATGATTTTTTTATTAGAATATCCTCTAACAACATAATAGTGGAAGATAGCCTCAATGCAGTTGAAGAGGAAGAGAAGAAAGAAGAAGTAGAGAAATATCTCACTACAGAGCATAACGAAGATGTTTTTAATGTTGATTTTGAGTGTGCAAGTAGACAAGACAACAATCCAATTACAGTTATACCTGAAAGAGAAGATAAAGAAAAAGATGTAGGAAAGAGAATGGAAGTTTCTAAAGATGAAGAAGAAAGAATTGAAACAACCTTTAAACAATGGAGTCGATAAGAGATCAATTTATAATAGCAACAAATATGGTAGAAATAACATTACGAATTTGAAGGGGAAGAAGCATGAAAAATTTCATAGTTGAAGATGAAGAGTTGTGGTAATAGTCCATGAGTGAATAAATATTTCAAGAGGAAGCTATAGAATATAGGCTTCGAATGCCTAAATTGTTTTTTATAACAAATATAAAAGAAATCAAACAAAAATTTCAATAGAACAAGTGAAGAATATGGAGCTTACATCAAGAAATCACAATTGAAAATAAAGTAGTTTCAAGGGTATAGAATATGTGGGAATAAAAAATTACACATTTACTGGAAGTTATTCTATTTATGTCTAATCCAACGAAGGAGCATTGGGTCACTATAAAAATAATTTTTTTGTATTTGAAGGAGATCAAGTACTGTGTTTTATGTCAAAAGAAAAATCAAAATGAATAATTATATTTATGATATTTTATAGATATTGATTAGGCTAGAGATGTAGATAACCGATAGTCTACAGGTGTATTTGACCTTTTTGGTGGATCCATTAACTACATGGCTAAGGAGTAGTCTATTGTTGCTTCTTCAAGCATAGAGGGTGAACATATTGCTACTCTAGGGGCTACCAAGGAAGCTATGAAGAACATTGTGTGAACATTTTTTGCAACAGTTAAAGTGCCATTACATTTAGTAGATCATCGAAATATCATACAAGGACTAAACATAAAATAGTTTAGTTTCCTTTTCTTAGAGACATAATTGATCTTGGTTTGATTTAGCTGGTAAAGTGTGACACTAAATCAAATGTAATATATTCTGTCATAAAGGTTTTTGAAGCTATGAAATTCCATTTTTGTCGCTAGACCATTGAATTACATGAATGTGAAAAAATGTAATATCAATATGTTGAAATCGTTTTGTTTCCACATAATTTTATAACATACTAGTTTTGTTCATGTTCATAGATTCTTATTAGCATAAAATATAGTTGAGTACTCATGTCAGAGGCTATCTCACTATCCATATCAAAGCTAGTTAATTGTTTTTGTTGACGCTAGCTAATTGTCAGTGTAAGAAGCTAGTTTCTTATTAGTATAAGAAGCTAGTTGATTGAGAGTGTTGAAGCTAACTAGATAATAATGTCAAAATATAGCTAACCATTAGTGTCAAATCTATCTAAGTGTAGTTGTGAGAACCCAGATCCCAAAAATGAGAAATTAGTATTTTTAGCTATTTTTGGCTATGAATTGATTTTAATGGTAGTGCTAAGATTTGACTTGATTTTTGCACCTCACCTATGACCTTCACATGATGTGCAGGATGGTTATATACTTGCACCCATCTTTAGACCATTGGAAATTTATATTATTTTCTAGAATTGGTGTGCACATTTTGATTGAAGGCCATGTGTACATTTTATAATGTTATGATGATAATTGTTGACGTATGGTAGATGTAGTTGTGTGAGACATCTCGAAGCCATTTTTTATAGTTTTATTATCCATGTATAATTCTATAAATTAATGAAATTATTTTCCCTTCTACTCACTTTATGAGTCATCTCTAGTTTTATGTGCACAGTTCACATATCTCCCCTACCCGTACTCAAGCCAAGTACACTATGAAATAATAATAAGGAATGAAAATGCATATTGTTGAACAATATTTTGTCACATTTCCTATTCATTTCCCATTCCACACCCCGAAGTGCCAAAATGTTTGCAACTATGAAGTGTACTCATCATCATACACATACCAAAACACCCTTGAAGAATAGAAGAAAAATTCCTGTGAGTCAATTCTGGAGAAGTTTCCCTAAAACCATAGTTTTCACGACCATCGCTCTTTGCTCCAATGCTAGTCTGTGTTGATGGAAAGTTCCATGCTTCTGACCTAGCTCTTCCAGCATATGTTTTGATGTGAAAGTGCACACTGAACCTCCTCTGGTAATTTTTCCCAAAATGGGGTAGAAGCTTCACATGCTAGAAACCTCGAGAAACAATGAGATGGACGTTGTTGGTTGCAGATATGGTCAAGCTCTTCCATTTGGATCTATTGATCCTACCTTTAAGGGCGTTCCACTTTATAAGTGGACGTTCCTCCCTCTTTTGTGGATCCCTAACTCCCTTTCCCTTCCTATAAATCAACTCCCTTCCATCCCCAAATGGTAGGTCATTGATTTTCAGCATTACGATGTTGAGATTATGCCCAAATGTTGCTCATCTAACTTGGAGAAGGAGTTCTTGAATATTCTTGGCTTGGACTTGGAAATCCACCAAATGGAGGTCTCTAACATGAAGGCAATGGTTGTATGCTTCCCTTTTTAGTTCATTAATATATACATCTCATGTTCACTTTCCATAAGTGTCTAAATATTTATGCATTTACCTTAATACTCCTTGATCTATTAATTATTTTATGTGTGATATACACTATGTATGCTCTTGTATCTTGTATTATCTTTTTATCTCTCTTGCAGGTACTCAGGCATGAAGAACAAGCAAGGAGAAAGATTAGGATTTAAGGGGTCGAATTGATCATCAAAGGATTTAGTGATTAGCATGACTGTGAGGTAGATATCTCTCTCTCTCTCTCTCTCCATATTTTTAAACATAAGCTAGGAAAGTTTGCATTAGTTTGTTCAATTTTTTGTTAGACCCACTCATTGGGCTAGAGAGATTGCCTTTGACCATATATGGGATTTATGTTCACAACACTTATTGATTTAAATGCATCAATAAAGCCAAACTAGGATTTATCTAATATCTTATTGTATGACACATGGAAGTATTTAATTTTATTTGTAATTTCACTTAGCAACGGAATTCTCCGAAATGAAATTAATTATGTAAGTTTTATTCCAATATCCATTTTCTTTAATTTCTCAAGCCATATTTTATAATAATTTTACGGTTTTTTTTGCATCTTCTTATAGGAATTTCTTTCAACATTGCTAGAATACATACTTTTCAACAAGATTTCGGTTGATATATCTATAATTATAACATATATCAATCAAAATAGAAGAAACCTTATCTTCTAGCTTACCTTCCATCTCAATGATGGATGCTTGATGATATTTTTGGTGGTTTTCCTCTGTTGGGTAAATCCTAGGCATCATTTGGGCTACTTTGCCCACCATGATTTGCTTCCTAGCCAATGTAGATTTTTGGTCTAACTTCTTATTGATGATGACAATCCCTTCACCTATAGTCCCCACCATAGGTCCAACATTTACGTGGTTCTTTGCCTTCAATCTCAAGTTGCACCAATATTAGTTTTTGTACATTCATTTTAAAATCATTGCTAGCCATTTGCTAAGACTACCTTGTTTGAGTTTGGTTTTTCCTCTATTCTCCTTCTAGGTTCTTCTTGGACCAACTCACATTTCGAATAAAAGTGCTCTTTTCTATCCAGTTACTCTTAGTCTCAACCCTCCCCTTGCTTTCTCATAATAATTCTCTAGCTTCCTAATAGCATCCTTCAGAGTCCGTGGTTCCATTAATTCAATCTTATCTCTCAATACCATAAGAAGCCCATTAATGAACCTATGTATTTTAACCTTCTAATCCTTGAGTTATGGAACATATCTCAATAACCCTAAAAACTTGGTGGCGTACTCCTTGTTAGTCATATGTCCCATTCCTAGTTCATAAAATTATTTTGCCTTATTGTCATAATAAATTTGAAATAGGTACTTCTCCCTAAAATTATTCTCAAACTCACCCCATGTTAGCTCTTCTTCAGTGATGGTTGTAGTATTTTTCAGGTCCTCTAACTCGATATATGCCTTTCCTTTTAAATTTTAGGAGGAAATTTAGGATTTCATATTTGCCAAGTAGTCGTGTATTTTAAAGAACTTATTAATCCCTAGCAAACCTTATTCTGCGTCCTTTACCTACTTCAAATCCCCATTGGTAATGGGTGGATTTCCCTTTGCCACTACGAGAGACTTTGCAGGATGACTGCATTAATCTCAACCTGAATCTCTTGGGATCTAACCAACCTCTCATCATTAGCCATAAAGCTTCTCACCTCATATCGAAGGCTTCTAAGAGTGTCCATCCAATCTGGGGATTGATTTCCTCCCCCTTCCCCAACTGATCTCTCTTCATCATTAGGTTTTACCAAATCAATTCCGTGTTGGGACCAGTCGAAACTATATTCGACCATTCTAGTTCTCATTATTGTATATTTTTATGGTGATGCAACCTGGGGCATGCTCTCAGTAACAAACATTGTTAGACATTCTAAAATAACATTTAAACATAACCAATATCATGGATGTGCATTTACGTAGTATCATGGGATTCGTTTGATAGCAAAACAACCTTGTTAATATACAAGCCATCTATAATTACATGCAACAATCATTCAATCATGTAGTTGGTACATAAATAATGAGAAAACACATTAACAATCCTAATTCTTTCTCCCATCAATTTGTTTAACCATCGACTAATATATCATATCATAACTTTAGTAATCAATCAATGAACACATTCCAAATTACTTAGTATTCTATAATCACGTAACAAAATGTCATTACTTTCCCATGACGAAGCACATCTAGTTCAAGTATTAAAACCAGATGTTATGATACCACTTTGCAATATAACCTGGCCCTTTCAGTTACAATGGAAGAATGGGGTAAATATTTTAGGGGATCTTTCTTTCCCTTGATTATGTAATTTTTCCATGCAAATATGTATGTACGCTTTCTCATCTATATATATATCTATATATATATATATATATATATATATATATATATATATATATATATATATATATATATATATATATATATATATATATATATATATATATATATATATATATAGATGCGGCTCTAAGGCCTCTTAAAACCTCGAATCATAATGGATGAACTACCCTAGGAAAATAATCCACCCGGATGGCATGCCACGTCTTCGAGACTTCATGCTACTTTAGGTTACTGAGTTGGACCTCCTCCCTAGAACCCAACCTATCAACTAATGGATCACCACCTCAAGGAAAATTTCCACATCATATATTGGCGCTATTCACCATGAGTGCCTCCTTGGAACTTTCTTTCCTTATGGGGTTCCAACCTCCAGGGTCTAATGTTTTGCATGCAATGTCAACCATGCTTTGAGATTGCACTAAATGAATTATGCGTGCCACCCGTAAGTGGCCCACTCGACACGCATGATTCCTCATTGCTGAGAACATGCCTCCAAGACATTGTGCCAATATGGTTTCTAGATGAAAGAGAAAAGGAATCCATTTTCAATTGATCTCGTACTAGGTCCCCATTAGCGGTCGGACCTACAAACACGAGATACAATAAGGAATTGTTTTCACAACTCCCTGGGGTTCCGAACTTCTTTTTGTAGAAATTACTTGTAGATTCAAACTACTTATGTGATTTTCTAAAACAAAAGACTTGAATTTACTCTACTCATTAGAAGAAACAATTAATAGATCGAGAAATCAAGAAGAATACAAGAGAAATAAATCAATCAACACATCGCACAATGATTTCCTCAGCAAATCCACAGTTAGAACTACCACTATCTATATATTTCATTAGTCAAAAAATATGAGAAGATTATAATTATTTTTTCAAGCCCAAGCAACATTTTCATTATCTCTATCTGTCTCACTACTTCCTAGGCTAACTCTAGCAAACAATTAGCTAATTTCCTAGCCTTCCAAGCTCCTGCTTCATTTGTTTGTTCAATAATGAATTAGGCCGCTATTTAGTTGGATTTCATTGTTCCTTTGGTATATTCCTCTGACTGTGTGCACCATATGTACAATTTGGATTATTATACAACTGATAATACACTACCCTTGAACTCCAATCACAAATGCGTAGCTCCCAAATCTGATATGCATGGGTTATTTATGATTGAATCATTAATTAACTCGTTGAATACATGAACCAACACCCCACTGTCTAACCTCATGCTAGTTCCTACATTAGTTGGAATTATTTTAAATGAATTTAACTCAGTCAAACTAAATTAATTAATTATAACTTAAAATAAACTCGGCCATGCATCCTATAATGTAGGAGACACTCTACATGACTCAAGTCATACCCTCAGCTTGAATTAGCTAAACCAACTAATTTAAATTAACTTAGTAAATTCGTAGAAGTACTTGTGATGTGGAATTAAAAATTTTCATTAATTTAATTCAAGTGAAAATTAAATCACGATTTTATTTTTTCATTTTCAACATCGAGCTCCAAGGGTGGCCCCTCCTCATGAAACCTTCCCTCAGCCATTGATGCAGGGTAACGAAAGATCTTTTGTCACCATATCTTGATAGAACCCTAACACTCTCCCACCTTTATGTTCCTAGTTCATAATTAAAATTACCTTTCGTCTTCCACCCTATGGACTTATGCCCTATCATTCTAATCAATCCCATGAAGGGAATCACCTTCCACTAGTCAAGAGCATCCTTTGACTAGGGATTTGACTCTTCAAAGGGTAAGGGTGGCACAAGTTTTCCTAGAAGTTCATGGCCTCCCACCTTTGAGATACAACAAGGCTTTCTTAATCCTTCCTACCATGGCTCAATTGAAGGCTTTTGAATCCACATCGGGTGGTGCCTTAGAAGGAGGAATTATAGATCCTCATGGATGCTAGCTTCAGTGCTATGTAGGCTTTCTTAAACTAACCTTATTAGTTGTGACTTTCCCTCAGGAGTCTAGTAGACCTCCAGATGACACTTATATTTTCACTGTGATGCACTTGATTGATGGTTTTAACCCTCTCGAGCTTGAGTGATTCGTTCTCCAATGGTTTCCTAGCCTACGAGTCTATCGATTGCATGAGGCGTAAATTCCCCATGGGAGGCATATGTACTTCTGTATGGATTACCGACCACAGATTTGGTGTAGACTCTAGGAAGGATACAACCACAGCTACCACATCCAAATGATGTCAAAAATTATGTTCTGGCTGGAAACAACTCCATGTCAATAAGCGAAGCCCTTAGGTCCCTCAGTTATCTCTTTACAATTCCAACAACAGATATACAACTTTCTGAAAATGCAAGGATAAAGGACATTTGGACAAAGCTAGTGGCTCAACTAATACCAAGGAAAATTCCCTCAGGCGTTAAATTTGTGCTTGTTGAGCAACACAAGAACTTGTAACGTGACCCCAAATTAATCGAGCGAGTAATTTCCCTGCTATGCATAAGGTATATCTCTTTGTAATCTTATATTAGTAAAGGGTCATAAAACCCACTAAAGCCAAGTACACTGTGAAACAATAGTAAGGAATGACAATCCTTATTCTTAGACAATGTTTTGTCACATTATGTGTTCACTTCCCATTCTAGATCCCGAAGTGCCAAAATCTTGACAAATATGAAGTTTACTCATCATCATACACATACAAAAACATCCTTGAAGAATAGAAGAAAAATTCCTGTGAGTCAATTCTGGAGAAGTTTCCCTAAAACCCTAGTTTTCAGGACCAACACTTTTTGCTCCAGTGCTAGCCTATTTTGATGGAAAGTTGCATGCTTCTAACCTAGCTCTGATAACATAGGTTTTGATATTAGAACCCATGTTGAACCTCTTCTACTAAGTTTTCGCAAAATGTGGGAGAAGCTTCACATGCTAGAAACCTTGAGAAACAATGAGATGGATGTTGTCTGTTGCAAATATCGTCAAGCTCTTCCATTTGGAGCTCTTGATCCTACCTTAAAGGGAATTGGCATTGAGATTTGGACCTTCCTCCCTCTTTTGTGGATCCATAAATATTATAGCACCATTTACCATCCTTGGTATTTGTGATGTTTGGTTTACGACCTAGGGAAACCCCTCCTTCTAGACTTGGTCCAACCCAACACACAGGTCTGTAAATACCCAACCCATGTATATGTGTTAAAACACTTAAAAAAATTAAATTTCCTTAATTATGGGCAGAGTTCATGGTATTTACCTATTGATTACCTCCTATTTCCCATGGCCCAACTGTTTCCCATCTAAAAAACTAATTGGGAGGAGTATAAATAGACTTCTACTAGAAGGCCTTAAGGAGGAGAGATAGAGTTATTATATTGAGGCTATCCTTGACTGAGTCTAAAGTATCCTTGTGCTTGAAGCACTTCCCCAAGTTTTAGGAAACCCTTGTTTCCTTGATTGTTGATATTCTCCCTCTTGCTCGAATATCATGGTGCTGGCTATGGAACGAAGCTATCGAAGACTGGGACTGGATGTATCTAGAGGATGATTCCGCTTGGAGCCAGAAGAACAAGACTTAGGTGAATTCTCTCCGTGTTAGTTATAGCTTTCTACAATAAAAATAACAGTTGTCTTTTTTCCAATATTAACTGTGTTTATGCATTAGATATTGTTGTAATTCATATATGAATATTATTTTGATGTATAACTAATCATTTCCTTATATGATATAAAGTTAGTTTCATTAAAATGCTTTATCTATATACAAAAATGTATGTTCAAATTGAATAATGTTCAGGTTTGGAGAACATCAGGAGTTGTAGAGGGTCTGAACCCTTTGGGATCTACTCAGATGAAGGACATTCCGGTATGGTCACTCTAACATAGTTTGTTTATTTAAGCATTTTTCCTAAGTTGTATGAGACTTTCTTATTGTAGTTTGCTCTTGCTCTATTGGGGTTCCAACCCAGAGCCCTAGGGTACGTCTTCCTATAACACTAACTCCCTCTACCTATAAATCAACTCCCTTCCATCCCCAAATGGTAGGTCATTGATTGTCTGCATTCCTATGCCGAGATTATGCCCAAATGTTGCCCATCTAACTTGGAGAAGGAGTTCTTAAGGAGTCTTGGCTTGGACATGGAAATCCACCGAAAGGAGGTCTCTAACATGAAGGGAATGGTTGTATGCTTTCCTTTTTAGTTTATTAATACATACATCTCATGTTCATTTTTCATAAATGTCTAAATATTTATGCATTTACATTAATACTCCTTGACCTATTAAGTATTTTATGTTTGATATATACTATCTATGATCTTCTATATTATATTATCTTTTTATCTCTCTTAAAGGTACTTGGGCATAATGAACAAGCAAGGAGAAAGATTGGAAGCTAAGTGGTCGAATTCATCATCAAAGGATTTAGCAATTATCATCAAAGTGAGGTAGTTCTCTCTCTCTCTCTCTCTCTCTCTCTCTCTCTCTACATTTAAAACATAAACTAGGAAAGTTTGCATTAGTTTGTTTAGTTTTTTGCTAGACCCACTCATTGGGCTAGAGAGTTTTCCTTTGTCTACAGATGGGATTTATGTTCAAAACACTTATTCATTTCAATGCATCAATAAAGCCCAACTAGGATTTATATAATTTCTCATTGTAAGCCACATGGAAGTATTTAGTTTTATTTTTAATTTCACTCATTAACGTAATTCTCTGAAACAAAATTAATTATGTAAGTTTTCATCCAATCTTCATTTTCTTTAATTGCTCAAGTCATATTTTAGAATATTTTTTTTTTTTTTTTTTATAGGCTGGGGTGGGACTCTTCGATTTACATGTCCATTAAGTACCCCTCAACGGGGGAAGGGTAGCCCAAGATTTGAACCGAAGACTTCCGGTTCAGTGAGACTTCATTTCCACGGTCATTGCCGGTTGAGCTACCCCATGTGGACTATAATTTTATGTTTTTTTCGCAGCTTCTTATAGGGATTTTATTTAGCATTACTAGAATTGATACTTTTCGACAAGCTTTGGGTTGATATAGCTATAATTATAACCTAGATCAATCAAAATAGAAGAAACTTTATCTTCTAGCTTACCTTCCATCTCAATGCTGGATTCTTAATGATATGTTTGGTGGTTTTCCAATGTTGCATAAATCCTAGGCATACTTTGGGCTACCTTTCCCACCATGATTTGCTTCCTAACCACTGTAGATTTTTGGTCCAATATCTTTTTGATGAGGGAAATTCCTTCACCTATAGTCCCCACTGCAGGTCCAACACCTACGTGGTTCTTGGCCTTCAATCGCAGGTTGCACCAATATCAATTGTTGTAAATTTCTTTTAACATCGTTACTAGTCGTTTTTTAAGATTGGCTTGTCTGAGTTGGGTTTTTCCTCTATTTTCCTTATGGGTTCTTCTTGGACCAAATCACATTCCAACTAGAAGTTCTCTTTGTTATCCAGCTACTCTTAGTCTTGGCCCTCTCCTTGCTTTCTCATAGAAATTCTCTAACTTCTTAATACTGTCCTTCAAAGTATGGGGTTATAATAATTCAATATTATCTCTTAATCCTTGTGTTATGGAACATATCTCAATAACCCTAAACTCTTGCTGGCATACTCCTTGTTAGTCATACATCTCATTCTTTGTTCATAAAATTCCTTTGCCTTAGTGTCACAATAACGTTCAGAAAGGTATAGTTCCCTGAAAATATTCTCAAACTCATCCCATGTCAGCTCTTCTTCGGTGATGGCTCTAGTATTTTCAGGTCCTCCAACTAGATATATGCCTTTCCTTTTAAATTTTAATAGGAAATTCAGGATTTCATACGCACCAAGTAGTGGTGTATTCTAAAGAACTTATTAATCCCTAGAAAAAATGATTATGCATCCTTTGCCTACCTCAAATTCCCATTGATAATGGGTGGATTTCCCTTTTCTAGTACGAGAGAGTTTACAGGATGACTACATTAATCTCAGCCTAAATCTCTTGGAATCTAACCAATCTCTCATTATCAGCATTAAAACTTTTCACCTCATCTTGAAGGTTTCTCAAAGTGTCCATCCAATATGGGGATTCATTTCCTCCCCCTTTCCTTACTGATCTCTCTTCATCATTGGTTTTGACCCAATCACTTCCATGTTGGGACTAGTCAAAACTATATTCAACCATTATGGTTCTCATTATTGTATCTTTTTTATGTGATGAAACTTGGGACGTGCTATCAATCACACACATTGTTAGGCATTCTAAAATAACATTTAAACATAACCAATATCATGGATGTGCATTTATGGAGTATCATGGGATTCCTCTAATAAGCCAACAACCTTGTTAATATAAAAGGCATCTATAATTACATGCAACAGTCATTCCTACTCCCATGAATTTGTTTAACCATCGAGTAATCTATCATATCATAACTTTAGTAATCAACCAATGAACATGGTCCAGCTGACTTAGTATTCTATAATCACTTAACAAAATGTCCTCACTTTCCCATGAAGAAGTCCATCTAGTTCAAGTATTGAACCAAATTCTATGATACCACTTTGGAATATAACCCGTCCCCTTCAATTACAATGGAGGAATAGGGTAAATATTTTAGGGGATATTTCTTTCCTTTAATTATGTAATGTTTCCATGCAAATATCTATGTACACTTTCTCATATATATATAGCAGTGTCTCTCAGGTCTCTTGATACACAGAATGACAATGGATGGATTACCCTTAGAAATAATCCACCCAGATGACGTGCCACGTCTTCGAGACCTCATTGTACTTTAGGTTACTAAGTTGGTTGTCCTCCCCAAAACCCAACCTGTCAGCTAATGGATCGCCACCTCAAGGAAAATTTCCACATCATATCTTCATGCTATTCACCATGGGTACTTCCTTGGAACTTTCTTCCCTTACAGGGTTTCAACCTCCACGGTCTAACTTTTCCCATGTGACATCAACCATACCCTGAGATTGCACAAAATGAATTATCCATGTCCCCCGTAAGTGGCCCACTCAACAACTAAGATTCCCCACTTCTAACAACATGCCTCCAAGACATTGTGGCAATACCGTTTCCACATGAAAGGGAAAAGTAAATCATTATCAATTGATCTCATCTCGGTCCCAACTAGCGGTCGAACCTACGAAAGTGAGATGCAATCAAGAATTTTTCATGCAGCTCACTGGGGTTCTGAAATTCTAGGTGCAGAAATTCCTTGTAGATTCAAACTACTTATGTGATTTTCTAAAACAAAATACTTGAATCTACACTACTCATTGGAAGAAACAATTAATATATCAAGAAATCAAGATGAATAAAAGATAAATAATTCAATCAACACATTACACAATGATATCTTGGGAAAATTCATAGCTAGAAATAACCACTATCTATATATTTCATTACTCAAAACATGTGGGAATATTATAATGCTTTTCTCAGGCCCAAGCAACCTCTGCACTATCTCTATTTGTCTCACTACTTCCTAGGCTCACTCTAGCCAACACTTAGCCAATTTCCTAGCCTTCAAAGCTCCTACTTCATTTCTTTGTTCAATAAGGAATTAGGACCCTATTTAATTAGATTGCACTGTTCCTTTAGGATCTTCCTCTAACTGCATGCACCATCTAGACAATTTGGATTATTTTACAACTGATAGCACACTACCCTTAAACTCCAATGTCAAATGGGTAGCTTGCAGATATGATATGCATGTGTTATTTATGATTGAATCATTAGTTAATTGGTTGAATACAAGAACCAACACCCCATTGTCTAACCTCATTCTATTTCCTCCATCAGTTGGAACTATTTTAACTGAATTTAACTCAGTTAAACTCAATTAATTAATTACAACCTAAAATAAACTCGACCATGGATACTATAACATAGGAGACACTCTACATGACTCAGGTCATATCCTCAACCAGAATTAACTGAACCAACTAATTCAAATTAACTTAGTTAACTCATACAAGTTTCTTTGTGATGTGAAATTACAAATTTTTACCTAATTTAATTCAAGGGAAAATTAAATGACGATTTTCTTTTCGCATTTTCAACACCAGGCTCTGAGGGTGGCCCCTCCTCATGGAAAGCTTCCCTCACCCAATGGTGCAGGTAACGAAAGAATTTTTTCACCATATCTTGATAGAACCCTAACAAGCTCCCACCGTTGGGTCCCTAGTTTGAAATTCAAATTACCTTTTGTCTTCCACCCTATGGACTTATGCTATATCATTCTAACCAATCTCATGAATGGAATCTACTTCCACCAGTTAGGAGCATCCTTTGACTAGGGATTTGACTATTCATAGGATAAGGTTGGCACAAGTTTTCCTATAAGTTCATGGCCTCCTACCTTTGACATAAAACAATGCTTTCATACTCCTTCCCGCCATGGCTCAATCGAAGGCTTCTCACTTTGCACTAGGTGATGCCTTAGAAGGAGGAATTATAGCCCCTCATGGATGCTAGCTTCACTGCTATGTAGGCTCTCCTAAATCAACCTTGTTGGTTGTGACTTTCCCTTATGAGTCTGGTAGACCTCAAGATGAGACTTACCATTTCACTGCGATGCACTTGGTTGCCTAGGTTTTTTTATGATGTTAACTCTCTCGATCTTGAGTGATTGGTTCTCTAGCGATTTCCTAGCCTATGAGTCTACCTACAACATGAGGATGAAATTCCCCCATGGGAGGCATATGTACTCATGCATGGATTACCGACCACAGACTTGGTGTAGACTCTAGGGTGGATCCAACATCACCTGCCACATGCCAACAATGTAAAAACATATGTCGGGCCTGAAAACAACTCCATGTTGACAAGAAAATCCTTCAGGTCCCTCAGCTCTCACTTTATAATGCCAACAACAGATATACAACCCGCTGAAAATGTGAGGCGAAAGTATATTTAGATAAAGCTAGTGGCTCAACTGATGCCAGGGAAAATTCCCTCAAAAGTTAAAGTTGTGCTCGTCGAGCAACACAACAACTTGTAACGGGACCCTGAATGAATCGAGTGAGTAATGTCCCTGCTATGCATAAGCTATCTCTCTTTGTAATCTTATATTAGTAAAGGATCACAAAACACACTATTAAACTAAGCATGTCATTTAACAATTGTTAACATATGATTTCTTTTCAACTTTCTTACACATTCGAGCATATATTCCACATAGATACATACATAGATGCAACCATTTAACGCATCACACCACACAAAAGGGATACCAAGCATAAATGTGTCTTCATCAATACACTGTAGTCCTTACATTCAAATTGTTATCCATAAACATAGTACCATCATTCATCATAAGTTAAAGAAAGTCCCTTACAATTTCCTTATCAATTTAAAAATAATATCTTTTACTATTTTGCTGGATTTTCTTCAGACATCTGACCCCCATTTTTGTCTTTAGGTACTTGGACGCCTCTTGGGATTTTAGAGAAAATTCAAGAAGTTGTTCGGAGAAAAAAAAGTGACCCAATCAAGGTAACAGTCTCCCCTTTCTTCTCAAGGTTGTGCCACAATTTTTCTCTCTCCATTACAAGCGTGTTTTGCCTAAACCAATTTTCCTTTAAGTGATGTCTTGTTAAAGGATTTTTCTTTCGTGATTCCACTCGCATGCTTTTGTGATTGTAGTGCTTTTGTCATTACTAGTACAAATCAGTATGACTGAAATGTTATGTTCACTAATCACGCTTTGCTTCACTAGACTGAGATCAATATAACATAAGAAGATGAGTGATTTATGTGATACTCTATTACACTTACAAGCACCTATACAAGATTTGTTAATACTACCAATATTGTGAAAGTTCAACCATCTCTATCCTATTCATTTCATCAGGGCAACCCTCTTGAAGCTCCATCATCACCTTGTGTATCAATCCCGCATCCTCTAATTTCCCAACCTGATCACATAATCTTTTAATGAGTGTTAGCTCAATGGAAGAGCGCCATGTGATGAAGGAGGTCGATGGTTCGATTCTAGTGTGCCCTAATATGAATTAATCAATGCTATTGTTGTTCATTTTTAATTAAATACATTTTATATTGATGTATATCAATGGTGAGATATTTTTCTGGATTCTTTGTTTTATATTTTCTTTAAAGAGACAAAAGACAATATGTATTTAATCAAAATTGTTGTCTCTTGAGAGACAGAAATAAAATTGTGCCATGAGAGACAATAACATTTCAGTTATATATTGTCTTTAGAGAGACAAATTTTTAAGACAATACACAAATATTTTTTGTCTTAACAAACAATTTACCCAAAAAAATTGTCTCCTAAGAGACAATAACACTTGTGTTATATATTGTTTTTATAGAGACAATTTTTTAAAACATTAACTTTGAGACATAAGACAATATTTAAGACAATAGACAAGTTTTTTTTGTCTCAACTTAAGATAATTTACCCAAAAAAATTTCTTAACTATTCTCTTTAAACCCCATCTTTGTTATAGTGTAATTAAGACTAACTAATGCATGTACAGAAACAAATTAAGAATTAATCCAAAAAAGTCCTTTTAACTTTGAAATTAAACTTTATCCCTCTTCTCACCTTTTCATTAAATTATATTTTTTAATTAATTAAAATTTGAAAAGGAAAATTATAGTTTTCAATTTAAAAAATAATAACTTTAATTAACTAGAATTAAGTTTGTTATTTTATTTTCACTGGTTCTGAAAAGTTAATGTTTTGTCTATCAATAAAGTTTGTTATTGGATTTTCCCAGGTTCTGAAAAGTTAATGTTTTGTCTATCAATAGAAATGCTGATCGCAATATTGAGTTTGTGTCAGACAAATAAATTCCTTAGCTTCTTTCTGCTTCAGAAAAATTAACACTTGTGGGTTAATAGTACAGTGAGGAAATGATGAAGAGGCCATCATATACAATGACTTATCATTCACTTAATGTTTTCATGCAATTTTCCTCTTTTCATGTCCAACTGACACCCACAAGACTTCTTTAGCCTTCAGAATAAGCCCCACGTCAAACATGCATGCAAAACAAAAAGACCTAATTCTCTTTATATCCAAAATGTTTCTAATCGCCATCACACTTTCGTTGGCTGAGAATAATTATATATACGCATCAACTTCTGTAGATTTTAATTTAATTTAATAATAAGTTACGGCAGAAATGCCTTTCACTGTTCAAAGGTTTGTGGTTATAGTTATTGATGCATTTCTCTTTGCCGGTCCTCAGTTTGTGTTGGGTTAGTTGGATTACAAAGATGTTCTGCACAAGTCTATTCTGTTTTTGGAAGCTCAACGTTCACGAAAACTGCCCAGCAGGAGGAACAGGATAAGGTGGAGAGGAAATTCTGCTCTAACAGACTGACAAATTCAAGATGTAATAACATAATTATTCATTTCGGTATTTCTATATATTCCTCAATGCTCTAGAAGTGTTGTTAATCATACCCAAAATGGGAAAATAACGATGCTGATCAATGCATGCTATAGTTCATATAAGACTACAATTTACGATCTTTTGAATTAGAGAACACAGGTTTCCGAATTTACATTATTTTGAATTAGAGATCAATGGTTAACTAAGATACAATCTTCTGAATTAGAGATCATAGGTTGCCTGCATTTAGATTTTTAGATTTTGTGCTGGCTAAATCAGATTTTCCTTCATTGTTGAAGTTAATTGAGTGGGCTGGGAACTTGTTTCCATTCTTGTTTTTTCAGTATGTTGTTTCCATTCATGTTATGTTCCGCTCTACGCAAATGACTACAACCACGTAGCAATGTAGAGTTATACTTCTTAAAATATCTGCTCTCCTAGTTTCTTTGGAACATCATTCCTAGTATGGCCATTCTCCAGTTTTCTTGAACTAACGTTGCAAACCCTTACACAGATATACGCTTTCACAGTTTTAGTGAGGTATGTTGTTAAAAAAACAAAGACATCGTGGAAAAGATGGGCACAAAATCCAAATGATAGGTATGGTTAAACCCTAATAAGTTGTTAACCAAAAAAATTTGGCCCATAGAATTATGTACGTGGTTAAAAAACAAAGACACCATGCAAAAGCTGAGCACAAAATCCAAATGATAACTATAGTCTATAGTTAAACCCTAATAATAAGTTAAGCAGAAAAAACTGTTCCCTGGAATTTTGGCTGAATGTTAAATCCAGGTAATAATATTCATTCACAGTTATTCAAATGGCCAAACCTATCAGTCTTGGCTGAATGATTAGAGTAGCATGTTCATATTGCTCATAAAAATTCAAATAACCAGATCTATGGTAATGCCAGTTATTCGTCACCACGACTTAAATTGATAGATCCATGCTTCACTCAGCTTGTCCTCGCAATTCGTAGATAGTTCTAGAAATTCTAAGATACTATGTAAAGAACATACCCACTTTTTGAATTGAGATTTCTTTGAGAATTGAGGATACAATTATGTTTCACATTGATCGTACTGTGTATATGTGCAGGTGGATTTAGTGGGCGGTTACTACGACGCTGAGGATAATGTCAAATATGGGTTTCCCATGGCATTCCCCATTACCATGCTGGCATGGGGAGCCCTTCGTACGGAGATGAAATTGCAGCAGCTGCAGAGTTCGAAAACATTAGGGATGGTATTAGGTGGGGAACTGATTATTTCATCAAAGCAAGCGCCACCGAAACCAGCTGTGAAGTCAGGTGAAATAATTAACGTCCCTATCAAATCACCCCAAGTATCACACCAAATAAGCACTGATGACTGCATCTATAGGTGTTTTCTAACGATTTCGGTTTCATATGAAACACTACGAAAATTTGCCTAACTATATATTGTCTCTGAAATTAGTCCGAAAGATCAACATGGAGCGTAAGATTCACTGGCTTTTTTAGGTGGGAGATCCAACTCAAATCACCCCAAGTATCACACCAAATAACCACTGATGACTGCATCTATAGGTGTTTACTAACGATTTCGGTTTCATATATATATAAACATCCAACCGACCATGGTAATATATATATATATAAACATCCAACCAACCATGGTAGTATATATAGAAATATCTGTCCCATGGGATCATTTATACATATATAGAAACACCTATTTTATCTGAGCATTCACAAATTTTATTAATAATTTATATATTAAAACCTCACAAATTTTTATTAATAATTTATCTATTAAAAGATGTTATGGAAATTTATAAAATTTTCATTATAAAATAGTAATTATTTATTAAAAGTGGATTTTTTATTAAAAATTATAAAGATAAATAAATTTTGTAAAAATTTTAAAATATAGTTATAAATAAAAGCCATTATCTAAATTGGTTTTAGTAACAGTTGATTTGAAATTCAATTAAAGTATTTTTTTTGTGATTCATCATAAATATTAATCTATCGAGTTATCATTGAATAAATTTGGATTATAATGGGAATTAGTACTCGTTTTAGTTTGTGGAGATTATTTAAATATTCAATATTTCATTCTTTACATTGAATATCAATTTTGAGTTTTTGTTATTTACATTAATATATTTTATTTAGATGTTTTCTCAATTCGGAATACAAATAATAGATTATCTTATATAGATAAAAATATAAATACAGAGAAAATATTTATATTGGAAATAAGGAAATAAAGGTATTATTATAGGAAAGATTCATTTTTATTTAATAAAGGTATGAAAAAAAAACAATAATATGTTACTCTACATAAGATCTATATTTTCAAAATTTTCCCGTATTAAAAATTTTGAATTTTATACAGTAGAATTTTTTCGGTATCGAATCGAATTCGTATTCGCATTAGAATTTGAATTTCTTAACTTATGATTTAAACTAGAGAGTGAGTAACTTCATGGTTTCTTGTTATTATTCCTTCACTAACCAACATGTAGGATGAGCTTGCATGGCAGCACTGTTGGTATAAAAACAATTGGATTTTTATATCACTACTACATAAAGGGGAGGTTTAAGACAATATTTGAGACAATTTTTTGGTAAGTTGTCTTAACTTAAACAAAAAATACTTGTGTATTGTCTTTAAGTATATGTCTCAAAATTTATTGTTTTAAATATTATTGTCTTAAAAATTATTTTCTTAAAGGTTATCGTCTCTAAAATTTGTCTCTATAAAGACATTATATAAAGCAAGCATTATTGTCTCTTAGGAGAAAATTTCATTTATGTCCCTCTTGAAACAATTTCATTGTTGTCTCTCTAGAGACAACACTCTCATTCTAAATAATATGTCTTTAATATTAGCTATTGTCTCTCTAGAGAAAATAATTTTTTTATTTAAAGATCACTTCTGACAAAATAAAACAATGAGGCCTGAATATTCTCACCATTGAAATAAATCCATATAAAAAATATTTAATTAAAAATAAACTACAAAATCGTTGATTAATTCATGTTAGTGCACAATGGAATCGAACCACCATTCTCATGCTTGTAAGGCATGTGGTCTTCCATTCATATAGCACACTTTAAAGAACTATGTGAAGAGTTATGGCAATCCTGAATTTATAGCCATTGATTTAAACAAAAAAAAAACTCACACATGATCTATAATATTTATAATTTATAGCCATTGATTTAAACAAAAAAAAACTCACACATGATCTATAATATTTATAAAAACTATACACGGGACAACCCCAATCCCGAGGGAGAATGAGACAAGAGAAAGAGACAATGTAATCGTCTACAAAGAAAATACATATGAAATTATACATAATTTCAACACAACAAAGACATCAATGTAATAATGTAAATTTCAATAAGTTATTTACCAGAAAAATTACATTAGAATATTTGTCCATGTATTTGAAATCAACAAGTGTGGTTCATCATTAGGACAAGTTGAAAAAATGAGATCATGACTACATTTTAAATAGGAATGACAGATCTATATTAGACTCGGTTGGATCAAGGCCACAACTTATTAAGAAATGGCAAGATTATGCATCTTAAAATTATTTAATTATAATAATATTGTCAATGAATTAGAGTAAAGTTATTAATATTTTGTAATGACACTTAATACATTTTTGGTTTATTTAATAAGTTTTATAAAAATATTATACTACATCTTATTAAATCATTATCATAACATTATAATCATTACAATTTTTAGCCAAAATCTACCAAAATCTAAATAAAAATCTTATAATGGTTAATATTAACCCCTTATAGTTAGTTATAACAAGGGTAATCTTAGATATTATTAATGTATAACATTCATATTTATTTAATACTACTCATAGATGCTTTAATATAATGATACTAAGTATTATTATAATATTATCATAGTAATAAACTTAGTATTATAAATCTAAATAGTAATCTTGTAATATTAACCCATTTAGTTAGTTATGACAATGGTAATGTTAATAATATTATTAATGTTTAATATGAGTCAATATTAATAGTATTGCTTTAACATTCTCCTTAAATAAAATATTATTACATAATTATAGAAAGTAATATTTTATCATTAATGGTTTTTGGGAAGCATTTTATTCTAAGTTAGTTCGATAAGCCATCTAAAGAGAAACAAAATGGTTAGTTAGGAGAAGGGAAATTTTGAAGAAAAGGAAAGGGGGGAAATTAGTTTAAGTCATTAACAGAGGGGGGCGGTGGAGAAGAGGGGAGATAATACAGGGAAGAAAGGGCAGGCATCCAGCAACTACTTATCTTGCAACCATCATCCCTATTGAGATTACTTGGCATTTTTTCAATCTCAATAGCTTCCCTAAATTTCTGTTGATGAAAATGCACAACCTTAGCAATCACTCACGCTTCCTCAATACAAACATGATGTTTAGTCTTCTCTGTATGTTCCACTAGTGTAGAGGACTTGGCTCTCCCATGTTTTAGGTCAGTTGTGTGCTCATTAATCCTTTGGCTAATAGAGTGACCAGTCTCACCAATGTAGGGGGTCGCAAATGAAAAAGGAATAATATGGACACTCTTTATGTCCTTGGGGTTGATGGGGTTTTTTACTGATCAGAGGGATTGCAAATGGTTTTAAGGGCTCTGAAGGTCAAGGGAACAATATGCTTCTTAAGAATCCTAGCAATCTTATGAGTGGTCCCTTGGATAAAAGGCATATGGACCCCCGGGGATATGATCTTTAGGTTCTTTTTTGACCACCAAGTTCTTGAAGGATTTAAGGAAAGATTTTGGACCAAAGTTTTTGCCATAACCATTTTCAACAAAGACATTAAGGAGATGGGATTTCTCTCCATCGAAGCTCTTTATATCGGAGATTCTTGGGGCACGAGTAGCGAGGGTGTTGAAAATTCCCAACTTCTGAGCTGGGAAATGATGGGAATTGGCATGAAGGTATTTCTCAGTGTGAGTTTCCTTCTGATATACCTTATGCCAGAGGGAACCATCGACACTCTTCAAAATAAGAATATAAAGGAAAGGGAGGCAACCGCAAGGACATGAAGGGTGTCTATATTATTCCTTGTTCATGTGGGCCCCCCTACATTGGTGAGACTGGTCGCACTATTAACCAAAGGATTGATGGGCACTTAGACGACCAAAAACATGGGAGAACCAAGTCCTCTACATTGGCAGAACATGTAGAGAAGACTAAACATCATGTTTGTATTGAGGAAGCCCTAGTGATTGCTAAGGTTGCAAATTTTCATCATTGGAAATTTAGGGAAGCTATTGAGATTGAGAAAAGGCCATGTAATTTCAATAGGCATGATGGATGGAAGATAAGTAGTTGTTGGATCCCCACCCCGTCTTCCGAGTCTTATATCCCCTCTTCTTCACCTCCCACCTCTATTAATGACTTAAACTAACGGTTTGTTTCTCTTTAGATTGCCTATCGAATTAATTTATATTTAAGAGTTTCCGAAAAACCATTAATTATGAAATATAACTTCCTTTAATTATTTAATAACATTTAATTTAAGGATAATGTTAAAGAAATACTATTGATACTCGCTCATATTAAACATTAATAATATTATTAAAATTACCATTGTCATAAGTAACTAAATGGGTTAATATTACAAGATTACTCTTTAGATTTATAATAGTGTTGGAAATAATACTAAGAGGGGGGGTGAATCAGTATTATCAAGTCAAATATTCCTTTTCAAAAATAAATGATATACATTACTTCATTTAGTTAAACCCGCATATATACGCAACTATGTAGAAGGAAACTCGCAAATACAAAGAAAACTTTTAATTTACTTTATCTTTCTGATGATGATTGTTAATTTGTGTTGCAGAATCAATAACTAGTAACCAGAGATAGTAAAACAGAGCAGAAAGACAATCACACACAAGAACACAAGATATAAGGTGGAAACCCAATGTGGGTGAAAACCACCTGCTGCAATTCGTCTCTATCTTCTTTTAAATTAGAAGCTTCTTTTACAATGTACTGGTGCAGTCCTTTACCAGTACGCAGGCTACAACCTACAGAGAGCTACAACCCTCTCTCGTTCTCTAGCTTCTCCCGGAAGGAAGCTACAACCCCATTTAGCTCTTGCACTAGCCATGATACTAGTATGTTGGTGCTAGCCTACATAAAGCTACAATCTTCCAGGGACCACGTTTCATAAAATTTTTAGACTGGATCCATGAACATCAATCAAATATTAAGAATTTCTCCATCAACCAATCTACTTTCCACCATTTAGATCTGAATCAAGTATATACTTCTCTGACAACTATACCCAAAACACAGTACCAGAAACCACACACCAAAAAACTGAACCCAGAACACAGCAACAAAATAGAAGAACCTAGATCACAATTTAAAGTATATACACTATTTCAATAACCTAAAACATGTGTGCATATGCTTCTATGTTCATAACAAGCTACGTATACGTTGTTTTGATTCACTGAACCTGTGTGTATACGCACCTTCACTTCATTGAACCTGCGTAAAGATCTATAAAGGGTAATTTGCTCTTTCAGATATTCAAAAACACTAATTAACCCAGATTATCAGTGTTATAGATCAAGCAAGCACCACATATAACAGACCAAAATCATACAAAGATACAACCATTCAAGCTTAAATATTATGATCCATCAATAGAACTTATCCTTCTTCTTTGCGCTTAAGGTTCCTCTTTTATTCAGATCTAAATTTGCATCATAACCCAATTACCGGTATTCCAGATTTACCCCTTTTCAGATATTCAATCATAATTTAGATAATCATTTGCACATGATCTCCTTCCTCTTTTATAGTCTTAGGCCTTCCTCAATACCACGGTCGAAAACCATACTAAACCAATACCATGGACCCAATACTACGGATCAACACATCCGACGAGAGGCCATGGTCCAAAATCATAGGTTCAAATCCCAAGGACTAACTACCATGGTCCAAAAACAATTTCTCCAACATATACATGCCTTTGTTACATCTAACCCGCGTGTATACACGCCTTACTCTAGATGAACCTGCGTATATGCCTTTTCTTTCATTCTAAAAGCCTGAACTGAGATCTGTTACCAATGAGAGTTGCCATCAAGGACAACATGAGAGCCATAGCATCAAACCTATGCCATAATGCCAACAATCTCCCCCTTTGGACTTGATGGCAACACCAAGATCCTCAAGATCATTCTCCCCCTTTGTCATCAAGGGCAAAGGGTTGTGCTCCCCCTGAGTACATGCTTAAATCTTTGTTCTGTTGTGCTGGCCATGCTGCCCATGACTGTAGGCAAAATATGCAAAAGACGTTCTTCAAGAAGAACCATAACATATACATCATAAAAGACCTTCCTATCACCAAAAAGACTCAATACATACATCCATCACCCAACTATGTGGGGATCATTCACCCAACCAAGGGGGGTTACATCAGAAAGTTATATATGACAACAAAGTATAATAGATCTTCATCCCAGGCATAGTGGGGAAAACAAAATAGGTCGTTACATGACCTTGACACCAGACAAGAGATACATGACATAGAGACAAAATATGTAGAGCAAGACTTATGCAAGTCACCAATAACTGATTGCAGCAGCGTCTGTCAATCACCATTCAGATCAACAACCAAGATTTCCTTTTGTTCTCCACCTGGCTATGTTCTACCTGAAATCAACAATAGCTGTGAAATAGAACCAAAAGCTTCTAAGATAATGCCAACAATGCATCATTAGAAGTTATCTGCTCCCCCTGAACTAGTGCCAGATGGTCTCTTTCAGACTCATATCAGACAATTTTCAACCAGAGCCTGTCCCTTCTGATATCCATCAAGCCTCCATATACGCGACTGTCTCTGCACAAACCAGCGTATGTATGCGGATCCTCCTTAACAAACTCGTGTACACTACTTTTTCTCTGAAACAGACAAGTTTAATAGCAAGATGATGCATCAACTACTCCTAGCTTCTGTGTGAGATATTCAAAAGTTTCCCTGGGCAGTGGTTTGGTGAGAATATCAGCAACTTGTTCCTTAGAAGGAACATACTCCAATTTGACCTTTTGTTCCAACACTTGTTCCCGGAGAAAGTGATACTTGATTGGTATGTTCTTGGTCTTTGAATGCATGACTGGGTTCTTTGAAATGCTGATTACACTTGTATTATCACAGAAGATGGAGATAGGTGGTGTACAAGTGATCTGGAAATCTTGCAAGGTTTGCAAAATCCAAAGGAGTTGAGTGCAACAAGATGCAGCTGCCACATATTCCGCTTCAACTGTAGATAAAGCAATCGAACTATGTTTCTTGTTGAACAAAGATACTAATCTGGAACCCATAAAGAATGCACCACCATTTGTGCTCTTTCTATCATACACGCTTCCAGCCCAATCTGCATCTGTATACGCATGAAGAGTGAGATTTGTATCTCTAGGATACCATAAGCCATAGTTTTGAGTTCCTTGAAGATATTTGAAAATTCTGTTTACTGCCTAAAGATGAGTTTCCTTAGGATTTGCCTGAAATCTTCCAACTATTCCTACTGCATGCATGATGTTTGGTCGGGTACCTGTCAAATAAAGTAGACTTCTAATCATGGATCTATAGGTTGGTTGATGCACTGCTACTGATTCATCATTTGCACGTGAACTGCATCCTGTAACCATAGGGGGTACATATGGTTTGATTTCTTTCCATGCCATACTTCTTCAAATCTGCTTGAGATATTTAGTTTGAGGAAGAAGATTCGCCTTCATTTTTGTTTGGATTTGCAATCCAAGAAAAGTATTCAGTTCTTGGAGCAAAGACATTTCGAATTCTTTTTGCATCACAAGGCAAAGCTTTGACTCATAGCTTCTTCATTGCTCCCAAAGATAATATCATCTACATACACAACAAGTATTAGCAATTTGTCATTTTCAATTTTTATATAAAGATTGCTATCTGCTGATCCTTTTGAAAATCCTTGTTGATGAAGATATTTATCTAAACGGTAGTACGAAGCCCTTGGAGCCTGTTTAAGACCATAGAGAGCCTTTTTTATTCTGCATTCAAGATTTGGATCATTTCCAAGAATGAACCCATCTGGCTGCTTAATGTACACTTCTTCTTCGAAGTCTCCATTAAGAAAGGTTGATTTCACGTCCATTTGAAATACTTTGAGCTTCTGAAAACTTGAGAGAGCAAGGAACATTCAAATGGCCTCAAGTCTAGCAACAGGAGCAAAAGTTTCTTCAAAATCTATTCCTTCTTGTTGAAAATACCCTTTTCAAACAAGTTTGGCCTTGTTTCTAATAACTTCCCCATTTTCATTCAACCTGTTCCTAAAGATCCATTTTTTTCCTATGACATTCTTATCTTTTGGTCTAGGAACCAACTCCCAAGTGTTGTTCTTTTCGATTTGTTCAAGTTCTTCATCCATTGCCTTGACCCAACATTCATCTTTGCAAGCTTCTCTTACATTTTGTGGTTCAGTGGAGGAGAGTAATGCCAAATAGCTTGAAGCTTTTGCAATTGTTCTTCTTGTTTGTATGGCAGCCTCCTTTTTCCCCAAAATTTTTGATTCTGAATGACTCTTTTGAACATACCTAGAAGGAGACTTTTCTTCTACCCTTATCTATTCCTCTAGCTCCTCATGGTTTTCTCCTTCATGGGTCTCTTCTTCATCATCAGTCTGATTTTGAGGATAGTCTTCATCCTCTTCGATATTTTCATAATTTACTACCTAGGATTGTATCCTTTTTCATCAACCACTACATCAATGCTGTAGAAAATTCTTCCAATTCTTTTATTATAACACTTATATGCTTTGTTGTGAGGAGAATAACCAAGGATAATGCCTTCATCTACTCTACGTTCAAGATTGCCAAGTTGTTCATCAGTATTCTTAATACAACATTTGCTTCCAAAAATTTTGAAATGCTTTACCGAAGGAGTCTCACCATACCAGAGCTCATGAGGAGTTTGAGTTTTGTTTACTTGGACATTTGTTTTGTTCAGAATAACAACCGCAGCAAATGCAACTTCACCCCAGAAGGTTGCGGGAATTTCAGACTCATCAAGCATAGCACGGGCCATTTGTTGCATTGTTCTGTTCATCCTTTCCACCACTCCATTTTGCTGAGGAGTCCTACTTCTAGAGAATTCCCTTCTTATTCAATGTTCTTCACAAAAATCAATACTTCATTCGAGGTAAACTCCCCACCTCTGTCAGACCTGAGGCACTTAATGTTTTAATTTGATTCATTTTGAACCAGGACTTTAAAGGATTTGAATTTTTCGAATGCTTCGTCCTTGTGCTTCATAAGTCCTAACCAAACCATCCTCGAGAAATCGTCAATAAATAATATAAAGTATTCTTCTCCTCGAGGCGAACTTATTCTGGACCACATATATCTGTATGGATTAGCTCAACCGGCCTGCTGGCTGCTCCTTCCTTCTCAGGGAAGTTAGTTCTAGTTTTCTTACCAAACTGACATGATTTGCATATGGTGTTGTCTGGAATTTTGATGTCTGGAAGACCACAAACTGCCTGGTATTTGCATGGTTTCCTTATTTGTGAAAATCTTAGATGCCCCAACCTTCGGTGCCATAACCATTGTTCATCATCTTTGCTCAAATAGCATTGTTTTTTTCCTTCTTCAAATATGTATAAATTATTTGGAGTTCTTCTTCCTTTGATCATTGTTCTTCCTGTATCAATATCACGAACACTACACCCATGTGATTGAAATATTACCTTGGTTCCATTATCGCACATCCGACTGACACCCAATAGATTATGCTTCAAGCCATCAACATACAAAACATTTCCAGATTTGACCTTTTCTTTCAACTGAGCAGTGCCTTTTCCTTTTATGGCTTCAGCGGTATCATTTCCAAAAGAAACTTTCTTTCCCTTTTCTAAAGCATTATATGATTCAAGTTTTTCTTTATCACCTGTCATATGCTTCAAACATCCACTGTCGATGTACCATAGATTTTCCTGTCCTTCTGCATAAAAGGCTATCCCTCATCTTTCTGGTTGTGGTTCCTTTATTCTCCAAGTTCTGGTGCTTGAGGTTTGTTCCTTTTTCTGCTGAAACCTGCTCCTACATTCAGACTCTTCATGACCAAAGTTATTACAAATAGAACATTCAATTTCATTTTCAAGTGCCGAAAGTTGTTATAGATCCTTTTCGTAATCCCAGTCATACTTCTTTGTTTTTTAACTTCTCTAGTCATGATTGTCTTATAGGCAACATATTGAGCTGCTTTTTGACCAAAGTTATGGCAAGAGGAACATTGGCCATTGAAGAAACTTCTGCGCTTATCAAATCTACCAGCCAAATGATTGTAGTTTCGATTGTCATCCATTCTTGAAGAAAATTGGGAAGATTTTACCTGAGGTTGGTTGTAGTTTTTGTTTGTCCTTAAGGTAGCTTGCCCCTGATTTTCTTGAGAGTCTTTGTTCATTCTTGATGAAGACTGTCCTTGACTTACCTGATGATTTCTATTAGGCTTTTTCTCACTCCTTGTTGCATGAAGATAACTTTTGGAGGCGGAAGCTTAAGATGTTTCACCATTATACCCCAGACCTGTCTTCCTTAGAGGGGAACGCTGCCCATTGATAATCTCATCCAGAGTTTCAGATCATTTAACAAATTTAAGATTAAGGGCCTTTGTTTTCTCAATTTCATTTCTAAGTCCAACAATTTCACATTCTAACTTCTCAAGAAATTTTTCTTTTTCATCAAGTTGAAATTGCAGAGTATCAATGATCACATTCTTTTCTTCTAAACATGTTTTGAGTCTAAAAATATATTCATAAAAACCATCCACATCTATAGCATCCAAGTAATCATCATCTTCAAAGGCCATTAAAATTTTATAGTGATTACCTCATTCATCTTCATCGCTATTTAATAGTCCATCACTATCTTCATGAGTGTAATAGCTTTTCTTATTTGCATTCTGTCTCTTGTTCCATCTAACAGGTTCCTTCCCCTTGTCAATCTTATCCTTATGAAGACATTTGGTAGCATAGTGACCTACTCTTCCACAAGAAAAACATTTGAAAGGTAACTTACCTATGAATCTTCCAGTGCCCCGTTGAAGATTTCTGACAAAATTTGATTCTTCTTCTTCTTCTGACACGTGTCCTAACTCATAGTACTCTCCTTTACATGAAACCTTGAAGGCAGTTACTCTCCTGTCTGATGGACCTCCTTTCCTCATTTCATAAGCAGTTAGAATTCCATGCAGCTGTGACATTTTAAGGTTTTGTAGATTCTCTTTTTCTTCTATAGTAGAAACTTTAGATTCAAATCTAGAGGACAAGGATCTAAGAACTTTTTCAAACACAACAACCTCTTTTATTTCTTCACCCAAATTTTCCATACAATAAACAATCTCATCTACATGAAGAAAATAATTAGCCACACTTTCATCATTATACATCTTGATATTTTCATACTGAATCCTGAGGGTTTGAAGTTTTGCTCATTTTACCTGATCATCTCCTTCATAGCTCAAAACAATCTTGTCCCGTATCTCTTTTGCGGATTTAAACTGCATTACCTTGACAAATTCTGATTGAGATAGGCATCCTAATAGAGTATTGACCGCCTTTGCATTTGTTTCATATTTCTTCTTCTCAGCCAGATCTGTAGGAGTTGCTAATGGAAAAGTATACCCTGTATCTATGATATCCCAGACTTCAGTACCAAGAGATTGAAGATAGGCAGTAACTCTTTCCTTCCAATATATGAAGTTTGTCCCATCAAAAATCAGTGGCCTGATCGATGCTTCCCTCTCGTAATTGCTCATGATGATAGATCTTCCTTCAGGCGATCAAGCTACTTCTGAAGGACCTGCTCTGGTACCAATTGTTGGAAATAATACTGAGAGGGGGGGTGAATTAGTATTATCAAGTCAAATATTCCTTTTCGAAAATAAATGATATACGCTACTTCATTTAGTTAAACTTGTGCATATACACAACTATGGAGAAGGAAACTCGCGTATAAAAAGAAAGCTTTTAGTTTACTTTATCTTTCTGATGATGATTGTTAATCTATGTTGCAGAATCAAATAACCAGTAACCAGAGACAGTAAAATAGATCAGAACGAAAATCACACACAAGAACACAATATATAAGGTGGAAACCCAATGTGGGTGAAAACAACCTGCTTCAATTCATCTCTATCTTCTTTTAAATTAGAAGCTTCTTTTACAATGTACTGGTGCAGTCCTTTACCAGTACGCAGGCTGCCACCTGCAGAGAGCTACAACCCTCTCTCGTTCTCCAGTTTCTCCTGGAAGGGAGCTACAACCCCCTTTAGCTCTTGCACTAGCCAAGATACTAGTACGTAGGTGTTGGCCTACAGAAAGCTACAATCTTCCAAGGACCATGTTTCATAAAATTTTTAGACTGGATCCATGAACATCAATCAAATATCAAGAATTTCTCCATCAACTAATCTCCTTTCGAACATTTAGATCTGAATCAAGTATATACTTCTCTGACAACTGTACCCAAAACACTATACTAGAAACCACACAGCAGCAAAATAGAAGCAGTTAGATCACAACTTAAAGTATATACGCTATTTCAATAACTTGAAACATGCATGCATACGCTTATGTGTTTGGAACAAGCTGCGTATACGTTGTTTTTATTCACTGAACCTACGTGTATACGTGCCTTCACTTCATTGAACCCGCGTACAGATCTATAAAGGGTAATTCGCTCTTTCAGATATTCAAAAACACTAATTAACCCAGATTATTAGTGTTATAGATCAAGCAAGTGCCACATATAACATACCAAAATGATACAAAGATAAAATCATTCAAGCTTAAATATTATGACCCATCAATAGAGCTTATCCTTCTTCTTTGTGCTTAAGGTTCCTTCTTTATTCAAATCCAAATCTGCATCATAACCCAATTACCAGTATTCCAGATCTACCCCTTTTCAGATATTCAATCATAATTCAGATAATCATTTCCCACATGATCTCCTTCCTCTTTTATAGTCTTCGGCCTTCCTCAATACCATGGTCCAAAACCATACTAAACCAATACCATGGACCCAATACTAGGGATCAACACATCTCATTAGACGCCATCGTCCAAAATCATAGGTTCAAATCCCAAGGACTAACTACCATGGTCCAAAAACAAGTTCTTCAACATATACGCGCCTTTGTTATGTCTAACCCGCGTGTAAACGCGCCTTACTCTAGATGAGCATGCGTATATGCCTTTTCTTTCATTCTCAAAGCCTAAACTGAGATATGTTACCAAAGAGAGTTGCCATCAAGGACAACACCAGAGCCATAGCATCAAACCTATGCCATAATGCCAACAAATAGTAAGTTTATTACTATGATAATATTATAATAATACCTAGTATCATTATATTAAATAATCTATGACTCGTATTAAATAAATATTAATATTATACATTAATAATATCTAAGATTACCCTTGTCATAACTAACTCTAAGGGGTTAATATTAACCATTATAAGATTAATATTTAGATTTGAGTAGTAGTTTTTGGCTAAACATTATAATGATTATAATGTTATGATAATGATTTAATAAGATGTATGATAATATTTTTATAAAATTTATTAAATAAACCAAAAATGTATTAAATGGCATTACAAAATATTAATATTTTTACTCCAATTCATTGATAATATTATTATAATTAAATAATTTTAACATACCTAATCTAGTTGTTTCTTAATAAATTATGGCCTTTATCCAATCAAGTCTAATATAGCCATTTTTCTAGTCAAACCTAATTGTTGGAAGATCTGCCATCCCTTTTTAACATGTAGCCATCATCTAATCTTTTCAACTTGTTTTGACAATGAACCACACTCATTGGTTTGAAACATGTCGACAAAGATTTTCTAATGTGATTCTTCCAAAAATATTTCTAAAAACTCAGATTATGGATCACAAAAGCTTATATTCAAGTTATTTACCAACTGAACGTGGAGCTTACCAACAAACTTATGGCCACCCAAATATTGGTGAATGTTTCAAGATGTGACTCTCCCGCTAGGTGGCTCCACGATACACCAAGAACTCATCTTTAGCATTGCAATCTTCCAAATATTATTATAGAATCTAATGTATGCCAAAAGCTCATTATCAAATAATTTGATGATAAACTATTATGATTCTATTCATCACACTAGTAATAGAGATATAGCATCGTGAGAGTTTCATTACTTTTAAATAAAAGGCATGGCCAACTAGGAAAAGACAAACAACCATCCCTGTAGAGGAGATCTGTTGAAATCATTAAAAATTTATTTGAGATATTTAAATTGAACTGCACTCGTCATGTCATATCTAAAAAATTTCAATTGACTGAGTTAAACAATCCTCTTCTAAATAGGTTGTTTTTTCACCATAAGAAGCATACTTCTACAAGCTTTGTCAATAAACACATCATTGATAGCAATCATAACAGCCTATACATAAACAGTCCAACAACTTTCACATCATTAAGATGAGGAACAATAAACCTTTTATTATAGTGAAACATTCCTAGCATGCATTGCAATTAGTAGGGCCCCAGGATAAGAAACCAACCCGAATAGGACCAAGTCCAAGGACTGCACTATTACCAGATGAAATTCCTATTTTAAATGATAAAACATTTTAATCAATACAAATTTTCTTAGGCAATCGTGTGATAGACAATAAGTATTAAAATCAATAGAAGGGCCATAAAGATCACATGAATGATCTGAGTCCTTGGTTGAAAATTAAAACCCTCTAACTATGAAAGGCTATAAAGTTGAAAAAAGGATTTCCTATGTTTAACTCCCATGCAAATTAGAAGTCCATCCTGCCAATATATATTTTTCAATTACTTCATATTTTTACCAATAGAACAATATGAATCTAGATCACAACTACCATAATTTCTAACAGGAAGTTGACGGTAAAATCACCAGCAGACTTAAAAATGGGACTATTGTAAAACATAATACTATTGATTCCATTCAACTATTGTAAAAGAAGCATCCCAATGCCAATCTTCATATAATAGATACAACACAAGGATGCTTTACTTTTGTAATTATATTCTTTCCAAGTAAGCAATAAAATAGCAACCAGTTTATGAAAATTCACCAGCACATACAAAATCATCTTAGTCCCGGTGATGAACCACATTGTGTGATTCGAAATGAGTTGACCAAAAAATTATCTATGTGATTTACCCCAAAAAAGAAATTATAAAAATTTTCTATCATATTCCTAACTCTGCAAACATATGACTTATAGTGACAGGCATTGCATATTTTCATTTAAAGATCTCATAAAACTTTATTTTGGGTTGTTGATTTCCTATCTCCACGACACTCTAAAAGGAAAAAATATTCAAAATATTGATAAATATGAACTTGATGGGAAATGCGTATACACTGTTGGAAATTTGTATGCAAAAAATTCTGACTGCAGACTAAAAAAAATTCAAAACCAAACAATCTAAAACTACATTGGAACAGTATCAGATATCCATGACTCAGCAACCACATGTAACTGATAAACAAATAGTCAAGAAGGGAAAAATAGAAACATATATGAATTTGACATGGAAAATGATAAAAATGCAGTTGTTCTGAAATGTTATTTGATTTCAATAGCTTCTAGGGTAACATCAACCTCACTGCCTCTAAGAGTTTGCAATGAGGCTTAAAAATACATTACCAATTTTAGCCTGCACTCATAAGAACATTAAATTTGATATTAAGATTTCACATAGCATGACATATGGTGACATGTTTAACATGCTTAACACCAACTCAGTCAATTGACAAACATAAAGATCGTTATCAAAAATTTACCAGCCACCTTGGAGATTTCGTGAGAAAAAATAACCGGAGAACGGAAAGAGCATAAGGAACTACACCTGAACAAACACAAAACATGGGAAAATAAACATTTCCCAAAGCTTCAGATCTAATCAACACGAAAAGAGTAGACTCTAGTATAAAAGGAAGGTTTCAACTTGGAAAGAAGATTAGATAGAGATAAAAAAACATAGAGGAAATATGATTTTACATAGTTATCAATTAGAATGTAAATATTGTTAAGAAACTTGGTCAAATGAGAGGCATAATAACATCTAGGAAGCACAGCTCAGTGAGGAGGACCATTAACTTCTTCAATCAGTTATAATGTTCATCTAAACTGGCCCTTCAACTGCAAATTCATATCTATTAACAAGAAACCTTCGATTCATTCAAGTAGAACTAATCTCCAACATCCAATACAACCAAAAATAGAACTTATCTACAATGGCTAGAGCCCTCCAACCAAGGAACAACCCAAACATATATGCCAAATACCAATTGCCATAGAAAGCTGTTGCAAAATAGCCACTTAGAATTTTTTGCTTAAAATATTTAATTTTCTAGAAACTTGTTTGATTTTTGTGAATTTATGACAATTGTGTTTTTATAACCTAGATTATGAAGATATGAGGTTTATTTCATCTTTTGACATCATTTGACCATGACGAAAGAAAGACGACACCAGTAATACATATTGTCATAATTATTGGATCTCTAGGTATAAATATCTACAAGAGCAATAATTTCACTGTGGAAATTATAGGCTCATTGTTCGAAGCTTTTTATTTGGTCACATTCATTGCTCATCAATCTTATTCCTTCCTCCCCATAAAGCAAAGAAAAGGAGCCATGAAGGACATTGCGTTTTCCTCTATCATGTTTTACCTTCAAGAAGTGAAAGCATGAAAGATTTTGATCAGAGTATTTTATTAGTAGAACCAAGATTCTGTTGAAATCACCTAAGTAAACTCAGATCTTGGATCTCTCAAGAAAAAAATGGTTCTCCTAAAATACTTGAAGCTATCTTGTGCAGTAAACTATTTTTTGGATACCTTACATTTGGCACTACTATATTTATACCAACTCATCATATATAGTTCAACATCCTTCATGACCTTTTTACAAGGTGTAGAAGCTTCTGCAAAATTATGATAGCATTGCAGTCTTTTTCACAATCGAAGTTGTGAAAAACATAGTCAAATAACTTATCCGTTGAAGAATTATCTATTATGAAGAATCTATAGGGATCTTCAGTTATAAATTTTTTTTTTGCATCAATTTGGATAAGAGTTGTAGCACACTTGAAGATTCCACGTTGAAGAATACTTAAGATGAAGAAAGTTTATAAGACTATGGAAAAATCTCTTTTGAGGGAACTCTCACGTTGAAATTAGAGGTGCCTTGAAGAAGTATCTACAAGGCACTCTCATTTTGACATCTGGATCTTATGTAGAATAATGTTATAAACACCTTAGTGAAAAATGTATTTCCTCACTATGGAAAAATTGCCTCATGACTTAAGGTCAGATGATCACCATAAGGTGAAGCTATAAAATATTTGGATTAATAACAGGTTCCTTATGGTTGCATTCTCGATATTCAAAGGGAACTATGAAGTTTGTATACAACTATTGAAGTTTTCTATCCAACAAGATGATGATCCTCTCCTTCACCAATCATATGACTTGATTCAAAGACAATTTACAGATAGCTACTCATTAATATAGTATTATCTACACAGATGATCCTCCTCAGTGTCCTGCATAATAAATTCCTTTAATTCTACACACATTGGTACTCACGATATATCATAAATACTGAGGGATAGGTGTTACTCTGTCTTCGAGGCCTCTAGTGTGCCCTCTTCCATTGTAAATCTAGGGAGAATTTAACCATTATCGTCAAAGGCATATTCCGATTCATTGTTTAGGTGGAAGCTAGAATATAGAACTGGGCAGCAGCTTTAACACCGCCTCCGTTTATCATTTGATAGCTGAACTTCTTTTGCATCAAAGGGGTGTAGTGTACCTCAGCTAACAATTGCTATCTGCATAATATTTGTTCTTCTATGTCTCCTCAGTGTAAAATCTTGATCATACAATTTCTATGTTGTTGTATACATTGATCTGAGCTTCATTTATATACAGTAATCTCAATTGATCTCTCCATTTTATATAAGTATACTCTCGACATTCTTGTATATATGGAATGATCTCGGCAAAAAAAACTTGGTGTATAATATGCTTTATAGCTCACATTACCCTTGGTTCGATACTCAACTTTATGAAACTATCTCCTTACTCTTTGGTATGGCACAATCATAGTATATTATATCATTGTTGTACCAGTTTAATGAATGACTCAGTTACATTTTTGCTATAAGGATCTTCGGACATCAACTATGTCTCATTTTTCTCTTGTCTATACTCCTAGGAGAGGATCTCTTGATGAGCTTCTTTCTAATGAAAGAAACGAGATCGACATAAGAATATTAATATGGAAGTAGTGAGTATTGAATGATGTAACTAAGTAGAGGAGAGGAGTAGGACATTCTCTGATGATGCTCAATATTAAAACTTGGCACAATTGTGAAAGCCTCTACATACATAACCAAATTAGAGAAGGGAATCATATCCTGCAATAGTAGTTGTATTCATACAGGGAATCTAGATAAAGGCATTACCTCCGACATGATAACCTAGGTGACATCCCCAATGCCGAGGGAGAAAGTGACAATATAAACCTATACAAACAAAACAACAATGCAATTATACAAAACTTCAACATAACAAAGACATCAATGTAATAATGTAAATTTCAATAAGTTATTTACCAACTTAATGTGGATCTTACCAACAATATTGTGACCGCCAAAATACTGGTGAATGTTACAAGATGTGACTCTCCTACTAGGTGGCTCTGGATGATGCTAGGATACACTAAGAACTCATCTTTAGCATTTCAATCTTCCAAATATTATTATAGAATCTAAAGTATGTCAAAGCCCATTTTCTAATAAGTTGATGATAATCTATTATGATTCTATTAATCATACTAGTAACAGAGAGATAACATTGTGAGAGTTTGATTACTTTTAAATAAAAGGAAAGGCCAACTAGGAAAAAACAAACAACCATCCATGAAGAGGAGATCTGTTGAAATCATTGCTAATTTATGTGATATCTTTAAACTGAACAACACTTATCATGTGATACCTAAAAATTTGAATTGAATGAGTTAAGAGATCCTCTTCTAAATAGGCTGTTTACTCACCATAAGAAGGAGATGTCTACGAGCTTTGTCAATCAACACACCACTGACAGCAGTCATAACAACCTATACATAAACAGTCCAAAAATTTTCACATGATTAATATGAGGAGCAATAAACCTTTTATTATAGTGAAACATACCTATCATCCATTGTAATTAGTAGTGCCTCAAGATCAGAAAGCAATGTGAACAACGCCAAGTCCAGGGGTTGGAACATTACCAGACGAAATTCTTGTTTTAAATGATAAAACATTGAAATCAATACATATTTTCTTAGGCAACCGTGTGATAGAAAATAAGAATTAAAATCAATCGAAGGGCCTTAAAGATCACATGAATGATTCGAGAATTCAGTTAAAAATCAAAACCGTCTAATTATGGAAGGCTATAAAGCTACAAAAAGGATTCCTTGTGTTCAACTCCCATCCAAACTAGAAGTCCATGATGCCAATATATATTTTGAAATTACTTCATGTTTTTACCATTAAAACAATATGAATCCAGATCACAAGTACCATACTTTCTAATAGGAATTTGGCTATAAACTCACTAGCCGACTTAATGGAACTTCTCTAAAACATAATACCATTGATTCCACTCAACCATTGTAAAAGAAGCAGCCCAATGCCAATCTGTATATAATAAATACAACACAAGGATACTTTAATTTTGTAATCATATTCTTGCCAAGTAAGAAGTAAAATAGCAACTAGTATATGGAAATTCACGAGCACATACAAAATCATCTTAGTCTTGATGATGAACCACATTGTGTGTTTCCAAATGCGTCAACCAGAAAATTATCTATGTGATTTATCCATAATTTTTTATTTATAAAAATTATGAATCACAGAAGCTTGCACTCAAAAAAACCATATAATTCTATCATACTCCTAACAATGCAAACATATGACTTACAGTTAGAGGCACTGGATATCTTCATTCAAATATCTAGGAAAAAATTATTCTGGGTTATTTATTTCTTGTCTCCACTACACTCCAAAAGGAAAAAATATTCAGATTAGTGACAAATATGACCTTGATGGGAAATTCATATACATTGTTAGAACCTTGTATGCAAAACATTCAGACTGCAGACTGAAAAAAACCCAAAACTAAAAAAGCTAAAACTCCATTGGAACATTATCGGATATCCATGACTCAACTACACGTGACTGATAAGAAATCAGTCAATAATGGTACAATAGAAACATATATGTATTTGACATGAAACACGATAATAATGCAGTTGTTCCAAAATGTTACCCTGAGTTCAACAACTTTTGGGGTAACATCAACCTGACTGCCTCCAAGAGGTTGAAATGAGGCTTCGAAATCTTCATTACCAATTTTAGTCTACACTCATAAGAACATTAAATTTGATATTAATATTTCACACAACATGACATATGGTGACAGGTTCGACATGCTTAACACCAACTCAGTCAATTGACAAACAGAAAGTTCATTATCAAAAACATACCAGCCATCTTGGATATTTCGGGATAGAAAATAACCCCACAACCAAAAGAGTACGAGGAACTACACCTGCACAAATACAGAATAATGGGAAAATATACATTTCTCCAAAGCCTAAAATCCAATCAACATGGAAAGAGTAGACTTTGGGATAAAAGTGTGGTTCCCACTTCAAAACAAGATTAGATAGAGAGAAAAAAACATAGAGGAAATATGATTTTAAATACTTATCAGTTATAATGCAAAGATTGTTGAGAAACTTGGGAAAATGAGAGACATAATAACATTTGGGAAGCACAGTTGAGTGAGGATGGAAAATCACTACTTAAATCAGTTTATAACGTTCATCTAAATTGGCCCTTCAACTGCAAATTCATAGCTATTAAGAAGAAACCTTTCCTTCATTCAAGTAAAAGTAATATCCAAAATCCAACAAAAACGAAAATGGAACTAACTTGCAATAGCTATATCCCTCCAACCAAGGAACAAGCCAAACAAATATTCCAACATGATACCAATTGTCAGAGGAAGTTGTTGCAAAATAGCCACTTATTCGTTTTTGCTTAATATCTTTAATTCTCTAGAAACTTGTGTGATTTTAGTGAAGTTATGACAACAATGTTTTTGTCACCTAGATTATGAAGATATCAGATCTATTTCATCTTATGGCATCGTTTGACCCTAACGAAAGAAAAGTGACATAGGTAATACATATTGTCATAATTATTAGGTCTCTAGGCATAAATATCTACAAGAGAAATAATTTCACAGTCGAACTTATAGGCTCATTGTACCAAGGTTTTTATTTGAGTACGTGCATTTCTCATCAATCCTAGTCCTTCCTCCCCATCAAGCAAAGTAAACGAGCCATGAAGGAAATTTTGTTTTCCTCTGTCATGTTTTACTTTCAAGAAGTGAAAGCTTTTGATCAGAGAATTTTATTAGCACAACAGATATTTTGTTGAAATGACCTGAGTAAACTCAGATCTTGGATCTCTAAAGAAAAAAATGGTTCTCGTAAAACACCTGAAGCTATCTTGTGCAGTAAATTCTTTTTTGGATACCTTATATGTGTCAATACTCTTGGTATAAAAACTCATCATATACAACTCAACATCATCCATGAACTATTTACAAGGTGTAGAAGCTTCTGCAAAATTATGATAGTATTGTAGTCTTGTTCACTAACAAAGTTGTGAACAAAATAGTCAAATAACTTATTCTTTGAATAATTATCTATTATGAAGAATCTATAGGGATCTTCAGTTACCAAAAAAATGTTTGCAACAATTTGGATAAGAGATGCAACACACCTGAAGATTCCACGTTGAAGAATAGTTAAGATAAACAAAGTTCATAAGACTGTGTAATAGTCTCTTTTGAGGAAACTCTCACCTTAAAATCAGAGGTGCCTACAAGAAGTATCTGCAGTGGACCCTAATTTTGATATCTGGATCTTTTTTAGAATAGTCTTATAAACACCTGAATGTAAAATATCTTTCCTCACTATGGATCAGTTGCCTCATGTCTTAAGGCCATATGATCACCTCAAGATGAAGCTATAAAATATTTACATTAATAGTAGGTTGTAGTTGATTGCATTCTTGATATTCAAATGGAGCTATGAAGTTTGGATATAGCTATTGATGTTGTCTATCCAAAAATATGATGAGCCTCTCCTTCACCAATCATATGCCTTGATTCGAAGACAATTTATGGATAGCTACCCATTAATATAGTATTATCTACACATATTATCCTCCTCAATATCTCGCATAATAAATTCCTTTAATTCTACACACACTCGTACTCGTGATATATCATAAATACTGAGGGATAGGTGTTACTCTATCTTCTGGGCCTTTATTGTTCCCTCCTCTTTAATAAATCTAGGGAGCATCTAGCCCTTGCCATAAAAGGCATATTCCCATTCATTGTTTAGGCAGAAACTAGAATATAGAATTCGGAAGTGGAGTTAGCGCCACCTTCATTGATCATTTGATAACTAAACTTCTTGTCCATCAAAGGTGTGTAGTGTACCTCTGCGAACACTTTCTATTTGCATAATCTTTGTTCAACTATGTCTCCTAAGTGTACAGTCTCAATAATATAATTTCTACATTGTTGTATAGATTGATCGCTTCTTCATTCATATATAGAAATATCGGTTGATCTCTGCACTTCATGTAAGTATACTCTTGGCATTCTTGTATATATGAAGTGATCTCCGCACAACAAACTTGGTGTATAATATGCTTTATAGCTCACATTACCCTTGGTTCGATACTCAACATTATGACACTTTCTCCTCGCTCTTTTATGTATCACATTCATAGTATATTATATCATTGTTGCAGCAGTTTAATGGATGACCCACTTACATTTTTTTCTACAAGGATCGTTGCACATCAACTATGTCTAATTTTTCTCTCGTCTATACTCCTAGGAGAGTATCTCTTAATGAGCTTCCTGCTGAGGGCAGAAGTAATATATTCATAAGAATATTAATATGGTGGTACTGAGTATTGAATGATGTAACTAAGTAAAGGAGATGAGTAGGACATTGAGTGACGATGCTCAAAATTCAACCTTGGCATAGTTGTGAAACCCTCTACATCTGTAACCAAATCAGAGAAGGGAATCCTCTCCTGCTGCAGTAGCTATATTCATAGAAACTTGTGTCATTTTAGTGAAGTTATGAAAACTATGTTTTTATCACCTAGATTATGAAGATATATGATCTATTTCATCTTATGGCATTGTTTTACCCTGACAAAAGAAAAGTGCCACAGTTAATACATATTGTCATAATTGTTGGATCTCTGGGCATAAATATCTAAAAGAGAAATAATTTCATAGTGGCATAGGCCCATTGTACCAAGGTTTTTGTTTGAGCACGTTCATTGCTCATGAATCCTATTCCTTCCTCCCCATCAAGCAAAGCAAAGGATCCATGAAGGACATCGTTTGGCATGCTGGGAAAAACTACCCCCTTTCTTTTCCTTGAGGGCCTAAATACCCCTTTTATGACACATTTTTTATATGGAAAAATGATGTACTCACCTTATCACTTATTTGTTTTTTGAAACCCTTTGTTTCTGATGGTAATCTCTCCTTCTGTTGCTGCAGCAATCTCTTCATCTTCTATTAGCTATAGAAGACTTAGAGACTTACTATGAAATGCTACAATTTTACTACTAGTGTTTGGGATTTAAAAAAGGTTTGGTGCACCTAGTTTGGTAATCAAAACATGTGTAGGAAGTAGTGCTTTTTATTTATATGCCAATTTTGGTCCCTTGGATCCTAATATAACATGTGTTGAGTTTTCAAGAGAAAAAGACCTTACCTCCAAAGAAAAATGAAGACCATAGATTCCTAGATGTTCAAGCCCTAAAGGCCTTATAATTTGTTCCTAAGATGAAGCAGTATTTGGCTGTGAGGTTTAGTTTGAGATTAGGAATGAAGCCACATGGTGTAAGTTTCCTAGGCAATGTGAATAAAATATAACCCAGTACTAAATTTTCAACATATAGACACGTAAATTTAAAAATAATGCAAATATAAATTGTGTCATATATTTCGTTCTTGTTGTGAGTCAATTGCATTAGAAGATTCCTTGGTTTAAGAAAATAAATGACACCTTTTCAAGTTCATGTAGCACAAACAGCTAGCTAAATAATTTCCAAGCCTTTCTAGTGTAAAAGTGATGGTTATGTTCTGAACTTAGTATACCCTTGTAAATAAAGAAAGAAACCCAAATCTAAAGCTCTTTTGCAACCATACAAGTATAAACATGGATAATGTTATGTAGACGCAAACGAAATATTTAAGCATTTTGTAAAATATTTTTCATTCAAACACATAACAACTTCAAAGTTATAAATTTTGAGCCACAATTGGGAGAGGATTGTGATTTCCAGGCATTAAGAAAAATTCACAAATGTTTACTTTGCATCTATAGTCATCATAAAAAGAATAAACCTAAGTCAGCAAGCTAGTTCAATACCATGCCCAGTTCAACTTGGTGATTTGACTAGTTCTGATAGAGACAAGACCTACATATGAAAAAGAATTCAAACAATTACATTTCTTTTGATGTTGAATAATAAGACCCTAGTACATGTTTCTACTCATACAAACCAATAGAAAAATTTCATGATAAAGATAGGATAAACACCCAGGGGGGTCTATAAAAAATTCTTCAGACCTAAAGCTAAATTACTGGCACTTTTCATTGTCTAAGACTCAGAAAGGGAAGCAAAAACACGGACTGAATTTTCAAATTGTAAACAATGAAAAAACATGGAAAGTTTTACTTCTACTTTCATTTCAGTGATCAATAAACAGCCTCGTTCAGTCTCTTAAGAAGACCATCAAGTTTTTCCAAGGCTTGTTATTGATTGTCTTGCCATATCTCTTAATGTGGCTCTCAAAGGTAGAGAATATGGAAATATGCATGGGTAATGAAATTTCTTAAAATAAAGATGCACATTCAACACCCAGAAGCATCAAAACCCATAATGGCAAGCTCACATATAGGGCAGCAATTTCCTTGTCTCACTGGAACAAAGCATGTTGTACAATATGGACAGGACACATCCTTTTGATTGACCATGGTATATAGGCGTAAAAGTTGTTGCAGCACCAAGAAAAGGATTTGTGACTTCAAAATCATAATTCAGTTCATCCTGCAGCTACCTTTCACATGCCTATAGAACTTGTTGTACCTTTGTTGAATGGCTTGCAAGGGTTCACTTTCCAATAGTCATCAAGAAAAGTTAGCTCTTGTACTAAATCCATCCCTTATAGCAAACACCAATGATATTCAGCAAAGCCAACCTCAAATGGAGTTTTTGAAGGTTCCTATGACTAAAATAAACTACAAGCTCTTTCTGTTGAACAGTATCATCCTTAACTTCCTTTCTCTTGAATTGCATCTAAAGGCCCAAAACACAATTGCAAGCTCACATATAGCACATATATTTCATTTATGATTGGAATAATATGTGGTGTACAATGTGGATAGGACACATACTTCTAACCACGGTATAAAGGTGTAAAAGTTGCTCCAAAAACAACAAAAGGATTTATGAAGTCACAATTCAATGTTTTTAGAATCCTACAATTGCCTCCAACATGCATGCAAAAAATGTTGGACCTTTGTTCATGGTTTGTAGCAGGCTCATTTGCCATCAATTGTCAAGCCAAGTTAGCAGTTGCACTGAATTTCCCTAACAAACACCTATGGTGTTCAGTAAAGCCAACCTCAAATGGACTTTTTGAATGTTGCAATGAGTAAAATAGGTTGCAAGCTCTTGTTGTTTGACAGTCTGATCCTTAACTTCCTCTTGATCCCAATTTGATGACCGAGAACACATTCTTTAGCAATTCCAATTGATTTCTTCACCTTCCCAACCTCCTAAAGAGAATCTACATCAATAAATAGAATTGCATGCAATATTGTAAGAAATAACCTTAATGCTTTAGTAAATTTCCCATATTTTGTGGCTTTGTAAGCTAACTTTCCATTTGTTGTGGCTTGGTAAGCTATTCTAAGTTTCTCATCTAATAGAAAAAGCTTAAATACGAAAGCTCATGGGCCTCTGTGTATTTAAATCAGAACAGAGATCAAAGAGAGGAGGATAGATTATTATAGATTATCAGAGATAGAATAGGATAGGATGGGAGGAAAGGGGATGGATATCTGTTATCTCAAATTGTAATTTTACTTTACAGACTTGTGTTGTCAAGAGAACGCGATCATATTGTAATGTTACTCAGGTTCAATAATTAATATGTAATTTGAGGCTGTTTTCCATTACCCTTATCTCAAGTAGCTCGACAACATTCGTTGGCGACTAAGGGCCCGGCCTCTAGTGGATTAATCTGCTACTCTGTATTATATCTTTCTGATTCTTGCAAGTGTGATGATTTGATAGTTTTCTTGCTTTTTGTGAATTGATTTCATTTGTTGTTTACTGTTTTCATGTATTGACAGAATATCTCTTCTTTATGTGATTTACAGCACTGTCGATTCCATTTACCTTCATTGCAGATTGAATTACTTTCGAATTGATTTAATCAACTGTAAAAAGTATTAACTATTGTTGTTGGAACTCTCAGAATGATATTCATTGACTGTTTATATTAATTATTGAGGATTGGATTTGATTTAGATTAAATCAGTTAAAAGTGGAATGAGTTATCACTACTGTATCCTCAACTGATGATTGTTGTTACTTTGATGAATGTATGATTTGATTTCATTAGAGGATTAAGTTTTCTTTATTTGCAATTGGGATTTATTAAAAGCATTCATTTACTCTTATATTTGAAAGATCTATATTACATTTTAAGAAACATTACTGTCTAGGATTATATCGTGCATATATTGTGTACACTCTTGAAATAAGAGGACTTACCTGGGTTGATAATTAAGGTGAGATAAATAAGAGTTTTAAAAGGAACCTTTTAGCACCCAACACGCTCTTGGGAATTGACTATGCTACTGATATGAATGGGGTAATCAATCTGAAGAAGAAAAATATTATCTTTAAGAAGAAATCATTGCACGTAATAATACCCCTCGATGCCGCTGAAGGATCGCACTATACTGAACCTATCCGTGAATGTATCTATAAGATAATAACACTAGACCAATATTGGGTGAATCCCACCATGAATGGATGGATTATGTGGGATCACGAGAGCTCTTGCACTTTGGACTCTGACGAAGAAATAAAACACTGGCAGAATCGGTTACATGAAGTAGCTATGCTGAATTGCAACATGATGACCCGGTCGTTTCATTGTGTGTGATCAAAGGTAAGAAATCTGCCTATTAATGATGGTCTAAATGACGTTGATATCTTTTTGGACGCATTTGAAAGGGAGGTACTATAAAAGTAGTGCTTCTAGGCCTTGGACTGGGCACTGTGCGCTACGCTTGCAAGATGGTGGGGTACACACAAGGGAAGCTTTGATAATTGGCATGAATGTAGGAGGATGATGAGAACATGATTTGGGAAGCCTAAGTTGTCACTAATAGATAAGTATGATGGGCATAATGATCTGTGTATGCATCTGGCCAAATAGACATAAGCCTATGGAGAAAATCCCCAACCTGAGTGGGTGCACTTGTTCTGTCATACCGTGGATGTTATCCCAATGAATTGGTTATAGAAACAGAGCTCCACCATGTGACAGGCGAATGGGATATACTGTGTGGAGGATTCATGATGACATTCAGTTTTGAGGATGGGTTTAATAGTATTGATGAAGCGCTACAAGAGATGAAAGCAACTATATTTGGGATACTGCACAATCATTTAGATCTGATTTAACCTAAATGGACTACTTAGGTGAGTCACACACTCAAATGTTCTAATATAACTATTAAAGCAGAAGACAAAGATCCGTGGAAGATGAACATGCTAGAAATATAAGGCCACCATGAGGTTCAAGGACCACAGATTGATAACCCTAATATAATCACACCAGTCAAAACAAAACAAGTGAACATTGATACAGAGGCAAAACCCAAATTCGCGAAGATTGGAGACTACTGGGACGATGCGATGGTGGATAAGGTCGTTGAATTGCTCCACGAATACTAGGACATATTCCCTACCAAGTTTCTGGATTTGAAAGGAATAATTAGAGACTTAGGAATGATGAAAATCTTGTTAAAATGCAACGTGAAGCAGGTTAAGCAAAGGCCTTACCATCTTAATCCAAAATACAAGGAAAAGATCCACTTAGAGCTAGACAAGATTCTACCAGCATGCATCATTGAGCCTATGGAAGAATATGATTAGGTAAGCCCAATGGTGGTGTAAGAGAAGAAGCAGAAGGATGAGATAAGGATATGCATGGATCTGAGAAAACTAAATGACGCTTGTGTGCATGATCTTTTCCTGACTTCATTCACAAATGAAGTGTTGGAAAATGTAGGTGTTCATTAATGGGTTCTCTGGGTACCACCAAATCAAAATTGTGTCGAAGGATAGGAGCAATACAACCTTCGTGAGAGAGTGGGGTTGATTTCAATACACTGTAATGTTGTTTGGATTGAAGAATGCGCTTGCACTCTTTTCACATGTGGTTTTTGCTACATTCAAGGAATTTATTGATAAGTTCTTGGAGGTATATTTTGATGACTAGATTGTGTTTGGGTTGGTTAAGCACCACTTAGCGAGCTTGCACTTAATGCTGGATATCTATTGGAGCTGCCAGATTGCGCTCGCCTCAAGAAGTGTTTGTTTTGAGTTCCTTTTGGGAACTTATTGGGGCATTTGGTTTTCATACAAGGACTGATGGTAGACCCTATGAAGATTACGGTGATATTAAACTTGGAAGTGCTGAGGAGTGTGAAACAACTCAGCGCTACTCTACGACATACGAGATATTACATAAATTTTATCAAAAGCTATGCCCAGATATGGAAAAATTATTGAATAAGCATATCACATTCTGCTCTAACGATGACTGTAAGAAAATCTTAGATATATTGAAAGAAAAGATGGTTACTGTGCCAATTCTAGTCTTCTTGGACTGGAAGAAACATTTTCATGTACATGTCGATGTGTCATGTATAGCGCTGGGGGCAGTACTAACATAGGAGGGTGGAGAAGGCTTGGACCATTCTATTGTGTTCACAAGACACAAAATATCCAAAGAAGAGAAGAACTATTCTACCACTAAACACTAGGGACTGACTATGGTGTATGCGCTCCATAAGTACCAACACTACTTGCTATGAGGAAATTTTAAAATGTATACGAATCACTCCATGCTGAAGTACCTCGTCAATAAGCCTGTGTTAGGGGTGCAAATATACAGATGGCTCTTATTATTGAAAGAGTACAATTTTGAAGTTGTTGTGAAGCCTGGATGATTGAATGTGGGACCAAACCATCTTTTGTGCATCGAGACAGGGGAGGAACCTACAAACTTGGAAGAAGGATTGCATTATGCACAACTATTTGCAGTGCATGTTGTAGATGGTAATTTTGAGGATATAATACACTTTTGAACAATAGGAAATGCACTGGAAGGATACTATGTCCAGCAAAAGAAGGAAGTAGTGGTGTGCACGACAGATTTCTCTGTCATTACTGGGCATCTATACATGATTGGGACTAATCAGATATTCTGACAGTATGTACTTGAGTTCGACCGAAGTAGCATCCTTGTGGACGCTTGTGGGGGCATGGAAGGAGGACATTATGTAGTGAGAGAAACCACACAGAAGACTCTACGCATACAGTTGTGATGGCCAACCCATCATTAGGATTAAAAGCATATTGCAAGGTGTGTGATGTATGTTAAAGAATAGGTAGGCCATTGTGGAGGCATGGAATTCCTTTGAATCCACAAATGACATTGCAACCCTTAGAGAAGTTGGCATTAGATTTTGTAGGACCCATTCATCCATAAGGGAAGACAGGAGAAAGGAACATTATCATTTCGATGAAGTATTTGACTCGTTGGGCAGAAGTACAACTGGTGAAGGATTGCAATGGGCACGACGGCTACGAAGTTCCCATTTGAGCATGTACTGACATGATTTGGATGTCCAAGGATCTTGATGAGTGATCTTCGTACAAACTTCTTGAATGAGACGATTAGTGCACTAATAGAAGAATTTTAGGTATATCACAAGAAGAGCATACCTTATAACCCACAGGCTAATGGGACCATGGAGGCATTCAAGAAAGTTCCTGAAAATGCACTGACCAAGGTTTGAATTTCTCAGTGAATTGATTGGGACCTACACATACTTACTCTATTGTGGGCTTATTGAATGACATGCAAGAAGTTGAGAGGACAAACCCCTTTAGGCTTCTCTAAGGTGTGGAAGTCATAATGCCTATGGGATACATCATGCCTAGTATGCACATAGCAGCACTCATAGGTATGATGGATTTCATAGCCCTAGAAGAGAGGCTTTAGCTAGATTACACCAACAGGTACAAAAGCATCATGAAAAGGCATGGCATGATCGAAACATCAAGCTGCGTACATTTAAGGTAAATGATCTAGTTTTGTTGTATGATAGTAAGTTTGATAAATTCCCCAGAAAATTCAGGATGCACTAGTTAGGGCCTTATGTTATTAAGGAGATTACTGATGGAGGAGCGGTATAGAGGGTCAATTTAAATGGATAACACTTCCCAAGGAAGGTGAATGGAAGTCGCTTGAAGCTATACATCGGCGGTCCGGCCTTGTGACTGAATGAAAGTAGCACAATCATAGCACTCCAAGTAGCTAAAAGGAGGCACATGACCATAAACTAGACTGCCCAAGTTGGGGAGTTGCGTGAGTGGAAGATGGTGCGAAGAAAGGACGTGTCACTGGGTCTGCGATAGCATGGAGTGAGTTGCACTACCCAGGAATAAATCACGTAGGTCAGCTTGAAAGTGACCATTAAAGTCACTATTCATGAAAACACAGTAGAAGTGAGGCAATATGGAGTGGGCCGCCAACATTTAGGATCAAATTTATGGCTTAGATCCTTGAAAATCTGCCTCCAATCAAGCATTAATGAACTGATTTTGAGGGGAATAGTCGGATTTAAATTCAAATTTCCCTATAAATTACAAGTGGTTGCCTAGCAAGAAACACTTGGCATTTTAAGTATTCAGCTATTAAGCTCTGAAACTCCTATGGACCCAGAGTTTTCCAGTGCTCTCAAATAGAATACTGCATTTGAAAACTCACCTGAGATGTTGCGAGTAATGATAGAGATTGTTATGTCATCACCCCCAGAAGTTATCAATACAAAACGAGTGGTAGAAGAGATGGCACAAGAGATGGAGAAACAGGGAGAAGAAGTTTCCCTAGAAGTAGCTAAAGTACTGGCGGAGGTCCCTAAATCATCGAGAATGTTGAGACTGAAGCCAACCCCAACCAAGGAGACCATGAAATATAATAAGGGTAAGAAACTTTCCATCCTGGTATGCACGTTGCCAAGACGAAACCCAACAAAGCTCACTAACCAAGAGAAAGGCAAGGTCATAAACCTAGACGCAGAAGAGGAGGGTATTAGAGATATCCCCATGGATGATGAAGACGTGGGAGTGGAAATAGATGAGGTTGAAGCCCAGGGTGCAAGCCATATTAGATGGTTGTCAGAGTATGTCCCTCCATGCGAGCCTACATCCAAGGTCCCGAAGGACATTGATGAAAGTAAGAGTCCCTTGTAAACCCCATTACTACTAGTCCAGTTTAACTGGTCAGACTACCTTCACACCAAGTTCTCGATAAACTGTCGTAAGGTGCAAGAATAAAGCAAGACATTCCACTACTTGTGGCTCTTGCTATTGATTGTGGTCGTAGCATGGGAGCTACCAGAAGAGAGCCAATTCCCCTCAGTCACACTGGATCTTCCTGAAGTAGTGAAGTACACTTCGTTGTGGGTGACCAAGGACACATAGCGCTTGTGAGATAACAAGATCTTCTGGATCTTGATGAAAATGAACATCAGGATGGCTATCAATCACAAGCTACGATTTTCGCCCATAGCATATGCTAACCTGTAGAGTTATGGTGAATTCAAATCTGATTTCCATCGGATATCAATCAAGGTTCGGAAGGACCCTACGCAGAAGTGCTATGAATTGTCGTACCTAGCCACAGATGATTCCATTGATCCAATATTAGATAAATGGTCGGTGGATTGGCACACCACCATGAACTGGCTGGTGTGTGGAAGTAAGTCCACTACACAAAAGAAGAAGGATGAGGCCAAGTTGAAGATGGCACAACAAGTCAAAAAGAGGAAGAAAGAGGTCGCTGAGAAGGCCACGTTAGAACAAATAGGGAAGGAGCTAGGAAGACAAACAAGTGGCACAGAGCGAGGCTCTGGTAAAGGTGCACGGTCGCTTTCACCTAAAACTAAAGAAGAGGACACAAAGTAGCATGATGCGAACCCTCACGAGATGTCCAACCACATTAAGCACCCTAGAGAGTAAGAAAAGGGAGGGTATAGAAAGAAATCAAAAGTGACCAAGACCTCGCTATACCCTATCACACTGAAGGAGGGAGATTTACATGACATCAGTGACATAGTTAGAGATGTCACTAGCAAGGCCCTGCAACAATTTGAAAAGTAGCAGCAGATCATCCTAGGGTCCATCGAGAGTAAGAAGATCATATAGGTTGTGGAGGAGGCCTATAGAATGGTCTCATCATTTTCCATTCCAAAGGAGGAGCTAGTGGAGGTCTGCATCCAGAAATTGGCCATAGGGGTGTTCGACACTCGGATGGAGATGGAACAGGTTCAGCTGGAGCTGAACTTGTATATTATAGAAATCCAATTAAGGGCTCAGCCTTCAACACCACTAGAGGTAAAGGAACAGTGGGTGGCCACTGTCATAGAGGTAGTCGCAACAGTGGAGAGTGCAGTAGCAGACTGTACCCAGTTGTTTGAACAATTGTTTGAGGTCTTGACTGGCTTGCAGGAGGACCCAAACATCTAGAGGCTAGAGACGAAAGCGTTCAAACTCCAACAATGCTATGATGAAGTTAAAGGTACAGCGTGAACCGTCATGCTCACACATAGGTTAGCCTAGCTATAGGAACCCAAGTAACTGAAGGAACAAGTGGACACAACACTACATAAAGAAGTAGTGTTCAAGGCGCGACTAAAGCCCTGGCTCTAGGAAGCATATGCATTGATAGGAAGCATTGAAGGCAAGTGACGCAGCAACAGCTTCAGGGTGACAGTGGAGGGGCTGTAACCTAGAAGATAGTCAAAGATGCAAAGTAGGCAGCAGCTTTGTGCACAATCAAATTTGCGATTATCAGGATAGATCTTGACAGCATTTGCACAAATATCTTTATTCCTACCAAGTGACTCTAGGGTGAGTCACGATGTTTGTGTCGGGGGCCTATTGTGAGCAGGATCCCCCACCTGTTTAAGTCAATAATTTGTAGTATTATTGTAAAGATTCTACATGTTATGGTTGCTGAGTGCAAAAGTATTATGTGTCACAAAGGGTAGTATATACTTAGTTTTGAAAAGGAAAGTCAGTTGTAAGAGATCTACTCATGGTCCGCAAAACATGGGATTGTATAAAAAGAGCTAATTTCGCACTCTGCGAGTTGATGTCAAAAGGGCCAATAGTGTAGGGATTTGTTTATCTAAATAATTCTAACCTGGGTCAGCCCCCCTGAAGCCAACATCAATTTAAAAGAGAACTTGAAAATCACTCCCAATGCTTTATATCTATGGAAGCAATACTATGTTGTAGTTTTGTACATTATTATTATAAAATGTGGTTTCTTTAATAGACAACAATAGATGTTAGTTGATCTATTCAGAAGGATTGGAAATAGTATATGACAAAAACTTATTTGCTATGAAACGAATAAAATTTAGGATAAGGATAATAGATGTATAAAACAATGTCAAACCATATTGAAATTAGAACTTGTTTCAAGTCCCAAGTTTTAGGATGGCTGGTAATCAATTAGCTCCTTTTTGTCAATGCAATTCATAAAATATTAAAATAGGGTTAACCAATGGTTTTCTTACATTTCAAACAAAATAAAGAGTGAAACATGTCTTTCACAATTGTGGAGTTCGTTGAGTGTTGTAATCATGGACCACTTTAGAATATGAAAACTTCATGCTTAGTCAGCTCAACTATAACGTGATAATTTCAATGGTTTTCTTATATTTCAAACAGAGGAAACAATCAAACATGTATTTTACGGTTGCAGAATTGTTGAGTTTTGTAGTTATGGACAACTTCAGAATAATCAAACTTCATGGTTGGTGAGCTCTGCTAGAACACAAAATTTTTGGGAGATTTATGGATTGTCAAACAACATGGCAAGAAAATATAAATCAATATTTGCTTCACAAGTATCACATTTCTATGGAGAATGTAATGTATGGAAGATCTTAATTCTACATCAACCAACCTTTTCCATGTAGAGTTTACAGAGTCTAAAGTTGATCTAGTTGCAAAATTTACAACCAAATGAGTTTTTATAGAAATAATATGGATTCTATGGAGTTTGGTATGAAGGTTGATATGTTGGCCATTTTTACTTATCTCAGGAGAGAGAGAAAATCATAATAACCCATTGCTGATTAATGATTTCATGAGTTTAATTAAATTTTTCCTTTTTACAAAAAATGATTTACCATTATCCTAATTATCAAAGTTGGTCAATTCAATTTGAATACACCATTTCAAAAAAAAAACAGTTTGGCCAAAACAACATCCTGAACCAACGCTCTAAATGCGTTGGTTGTATACAACCTCTATCCTGTGTGCCGTTTTTTCCACGAAAAGTGAGTTTAGACCCTAAACCCTACCCTTACTCTATTTAAATACACCATCCATCCCTCCTCCTGATCTGCCTCTCTTTTATAACTAAGCATTTATTAGCATATGAAGGATTTGGAATTCTAGCAAAGAGAATTGATTTTGAGCAATGTTGGCCATGATTAGTGTTGATTTTGGTGGATAAATTCATCTACTATAACAGTCAAAAAAATTTCTACAAATTGGAGGAGATATTACAATGAATTTTTGTACCCATTTAAATATATCCAAAAAACATTCTAACCCTCATCTATTATACTATATATCTGTTAGGTTCATTGTAACAAACCATGGCATCTCGTAGTACATGCAAATAATTTGGTAATCACAATCATCGGGCACGAATATGAGTGTTGACACAATAAAGGTACAAGAATGTATATAATGTAAGTAAAACCTTACACTATTTGGTCAATGTAAATATTTATTTCAGTAATTTTATATGTGTGTTGATATATGCACCTTGGGAATTGCATACATTAATGGCACGCATATCTAATTGCAATAATGGGAATTCATCATTCTCTCTTGATTGATAGAACCCGTATGCGACTTGACCATATATATATATATATGCACCTTTAGAAATGTATTATGGTACCTTGAAATTCATTTATGCTTACAAAATATGAAACAACAACCCTTGTCATCACCATTTATCACTTCAATCACCCTTGTTTAGCTCCAATGTCAACACTGAGCATCACTCTAATTATTATCAACAACATATCATCAAATTTCCTTTGGTATGGTTTAGGGCACATTGGTTTTAAATCACTTATGCTTAGTGCACTATTGATTCTCAGCTATTAAGGCATGCTTCTCTTCTTGCATATAGAATATATGGTTTGAAGGGTTTTTGAATGCATCTCAAATATAAGGTTTATATGGTTTGTGAATGCATCTCAAATATAGGGTTTGTAGAGCTTCTGAATAATTGTACTATGTTGGAGATTGTTGCCTTCCTTTCCATACCCAATTTGTATGATTTTGCATGATTCACGTGTAGATTTGTTGACTAGGGATTGTAAACGACTTAGAGCTATAAATCCTGTTAATTGTGCCCGTTTTTCCTCTTTGCACATCTTTAGAGTAGGCGAAGGGAAGGATAATCCCTATGGAGCTTAGTGCTGGGCTAGGCCTAACTATATTAGAGTCCCTTCTAGGGAGATGCTTCTATTGTACATTGTATCAAGATTCTATTCTACTGTGTCATTACCCTAGATGTAAAACACGACTTTTGGATGGTAGAAAATCCGATGCCTACTTCATACATTGATAGGGTTCACACAACCTATGCTACATATAGAAGTAATAGTTTTGATTGCATGGAGGGTTAAATATAACACTTGATGGAAAAATATGAGTCAACACAACAGGAAATGGTTCATCTGGTATTATCTTTCAACTCTTCTCTTGTCGGCAAGTTCTTTTATCTTGTAGGAATGTTAAAATTTATAGGGTGATTACAGAGGGTGCATATTTATTAGAATAATAGAGCCACTAAAAGTGGTTTGTTCCTTAACATTGAGTGAATATTTGTTTCTTGATTGAAAGAACCATTGATACTTTGATTTTTCCAATTATTAGTTGAATACATGCTCTCAATTGATCCTCATTGAACTCTACACCATAATTAATTTTTTATTATGATTTCCTGTTGAATGATATCATGTCAATAGCATTGGGTGATCCTGGTTTTATCTAGGTATGATGTTTTTATAAATATCTATTGTAACCCTCTTGATAAAACTTCAATTTACAATATGAAATTCAACCTATTGAACTAATTAGTTTTTTACTAAAATGTTTGTTGTGCTACTTGATTAAGGATATCATGTCAATGCCATGGGATGATCTTGATTGTATGCAATTATAATCCTTTTATGAAGACTCTATTTGAGCCTATTGGTAGATTTCAATATTTGATATGCAATTCCAACTATTCAAATACTTAGTTATCTCTAAATTGCTTTTTCTTAAATTTTGTGGATTTTGTTTAAAATTGGATTACACAACACTTAGCAGTATTAAGGTTGACCTCGCATACATAGAAAACTTGGTTAAGATATGCCATGTTTTCTAATTACTATTTCAACTAACCTTTCTTGTAATAACCATTCCTAGTTTGATTTTCATAACTGTTAGCTGAATACACGCTCTAAATTATTCCTCATTGAAATTTGCATAGTAAATTAATTTGCTTCACGACTTTCTGATGAACAAAATTTTGTCAAGGCCATTAGTTGATTCTAGGAAAATATGGGTCTACTGTGTTATTAGAATGATTATATGTACTTGCTAAAAATAAGTTAACTTTGGTGTATGGCTAGACTGTGACCTTAAATTAGATAGCTATTATTATTTTTATTATTATGAGTATAATAATCAGGACTAGCTTTTGTTGAAGGATATGATGCAATAGCTTTGTACCACAAAGTGGAAACGTTTTGTAGTATAACCTAACTTGGAAAGATAGTGTATTTACTTGACTTCAATTGTATGTGCATATTCCTATAGGTTGGGAAAATTTGGCCATTGAATTGTAGGGTTCATATGGAATAACCAAGAATAAATAATGTTTGTTAGGGTTATGTTTCATGGCCTCTAAGATGAGGCTTAGCGAATGCAGTTTGCAGAACATATCCATTAATATTTTTTCAATAATATATGTTGTCATGTTAGTCAAGTTGTGTGTAATAGCCGTGGTGAAAATTTCATGTAATCAAAGTTAATAAAGGAAAAATAATACCACAGGTTAAGGGACACTTATTCGAAGCTAAATGTTGGGAAAATATATCCTAATGGGCATCACTAGATGTGTGTTTTGGCTAAGGAAGATTGGAAAAGGCTAAGACAAAGCCATTAAAAGGGAAAAGGGAATTTTTGACATTTTTAGTTATGAAAATAAAGGAAAATAAGAGAAAAGGAAGGTAAAAGGTGACATGTTGTGTGTGAGGACAAAATTGATGGAAACTAACGGAAACTGAAGAAAATAGAGGCATCATCCATAAAAAGGCTTCTGAGGACCAGTGCATGGCTTTGGTTAGTGTAAGCTTTTGTCAACTCATATTTGGAGATTTATCATTATTCTCTCTCTCTCTCACTCTTGGTCACTTAGTGTTTTCGTGGAGCACTCTAGATTGGAGAAATGAAAGGAAAATCAAGCAAAGAAAATGAATATGGATATATAAATAAATTATGAAGGAGGTTGAAATAATACGTCTAGTGTAAGATTTAATTTAACCTAAGAAGTCATTGTCATGCCCTATATTTACCAACATCAGAGGTTGACTTAGCACACCCAAATGGCCCTTCATCATAGGTTTGTGGTTCATCGTGACTCATTTCAGCTAATCAGTTCTCTCAATATAAAACTACATGATTCCATACTACACCTCACTTTTTATATTTCATGATTATTAAAATTCATAAATTTAACACTTATTGAAGTATGTAGATAATCATTCCATCCAATTATACCTTATAGAGTCAACAACCCAATTGACTTAACAATTGTCAAATGTTCAAATGTGTTACAACCAAGTGAAATCTAGTCCCTTATACCAATTTAAAAATTATAAGAGCATACAATTCATACAAACCTATCCCAAAATTTCCTATATGGTTTATTTCTATTAATCACAACTTTGTCATATATCAAGATCATTTCACTTGATAAAAATAGCAAGTACTCTCGTATGGATGCAATGTATGAAGAGTTAAATGAAGGAAATCAAGTTAAGTTTAATATTACAAGTCAAGTGAGTCAGAGTTAAAAATATAATGCTTTGTCAAGAAAATATAAGTTAAGGAAAATAAAAATATTGATTTATGTTAAATTCAAGTTAGAAAATTTTAGTTAAAGTGTCAAGACGTAGTTTTCATGAGGAAAAGAAAGTTAGAGTTTGCGTGATTCCATATTTAGAATGTTTAGTGCTTATATACTCATGGTTTGGTCATTGTAATGTGAAGTAATAGGAGAGAATAATATCAACTTGATGGATACATATGAGAGAATAATTAATATTGGATAAAACTTCTTTATTCAAGTAGAAGCTTGTGTACATATCTATCTTCTATTTGTATTTTTATCTCTATCTTTAAATAACAAGTGGTATCAAAGAAAGTTTTAGCAAGGTTTCAAAGAACCAAATGAGTTAAGAAGGTCATGAGCTACTTCCACTAAGAGCCTTGGTTATTGTGAGTATCCAAAAATCAAAGTTTCCATCCATTGGTCCATAAGTAAAAACTAGAGATCGTTAAGTGTTTGTAAACCCAGTTACTAAAAGATTCAAGTGAGTAGCCTACAGAGCCACGACCATATCAAAAGGAAAGAACCACTGCCAATGACCAAGTTAGGAGTCTCCATCGTAAGTTGTAGCCATGAGCCTCCATAAGGATCTTACATAGAAGAGCTTAGTAGAGTTGGTAGTAGTTATTAGGAGCCACCATTAAAGTCAATGTTAAAATGTTTATTCTTAAAGATAATCAAATGTATGCAACGTTCATTTCTAGAAGGCCAAAACAATAAGGAAAGCAGGAGAAATACAAAAGAAAGACAACATTCATGGGTCACAAGGAAAGACTAAAGAAAACCGAGAAAATAAATCAAAAGGAAGAGCTAAATTATTTTGAAGATCTCATAAAGGTTATTGCCACAGTTGGGGCATATAAAATACAAGTATATGAAGTAGAAAAGTTCTAGGATGAATGGATCAAGATATATTTGGTAACACTTCCAAAATTTACTTGTAAAAATTTTAACTTTTTTTAACTGTGAAAATGAAAAAATTTCTTTAACGTAAAGAGTTTATTCAGTATCAGTCTAATAACCCATATGACGAATTATGTGATCCCTTAGTAATGGATATTATAAAAAATTCATTGGATGAGATGTGCTTGTGGAAGGTAGAAAAATCTACATCTTCCTAAGAACCATGGAAGACCATGGAAGCAGAATTTGGTATAAAAGAAAGTGACATAGAGTAATAAATTTTGTTGGGGATGAGGCCAACGATTCACCTTAGAGGCACTCGGAGGTGGTTTTGTACCATGTACATAGTCTGTATTATTATTAAACCAACCAAAACCACTCGTACACCCTGGGATCATAATGGTGTTTCTCCTTAGATGATGTCCAAGGCCCCAAACAAAGCCATCCTTGTCCAGGGGAAAGATTATCCTCACATTAACACCCATACACCATCTATATTCCTTTGGTTTATAATGATGGCAAATAGTGCTCCCCATCACCTAAATGTGCAAAAAGCCCCAACTAACCTACATGCCATGTCAAGCTTGTCCTCAATATTAGCATATCATCCTACATTATCCATTAGCTCATCTAGATAAGGGGTTCAAGGACTCTCACTCCATGGTTGGGGACTATAGTCCATCAAGTATAGGTCAAATTTCTAGCTAACTGTATCAAGGACACCTCAAGGTCAACCAAAACAAATGCAATGTATTAGTTGTTGGTACATCGACCTTTCAAAATGTCACAAATTGGGTATTAGACATTTGTAAGCAGGACACTAGCCACCAACAAGAAACCTTGATGTTGGTTATGAGCACAACTAGGCCAACCATTCACCTTAGAGGCACTGGGAGCTAGTTTTGTACCATGTGCACAGTCTGTATTCCTTTGGTTTATAATGATGGCAAATAGTTCTCCCCATTACCTAGATGTGCAAAAATCCCCAACTAACCTACATGCCATGTCAATCTTGTCCTCGATATTAGCATATCATCCTATATTATTCATTAGCTCATCTAGATAGGGGGTTCAAGGACTCTCACTCCATGGTTGGGGACTATAGTCCATCAAGTCTAGGTCAAATTTTGAGCTAACTATATCAAGGATACCTCAAGGTCAATCAACACTAAGGCAATGTATTAGTTGTTGGAACATCGACCTATCAAAATTTCATAATATTGGGTAGTAGACATTAGTAAGTAGGAAAATAGCCACCAGCAAGAAAACTTGATGCTGGCGATGAGCACCACTAGGCCAATCGTTCACCTTAGAGGCATTGGGAGGTAGTTTTGTACCATGTACACAGTATATATTATTACATAACTAACCAAAACCACTCATCCACCCTGGGATGATAATGGTGTTTCTCCTTAGGTGATGTCCAAGGCCCCAAAGAAAGCCATCCTTGTCCAGGGGGGAAATTATCCTCACATTAACACCCATACAACATCTATATTCCTTTGGTTTATAATGATGGAAAATAGTGCTCCCCATCACCTAAATGTGCAAAAAACCTCAACTAACCTACATGCCATGTCAAAATTGTCCTCGATATTAGCATATAATCCTACATTATCCATTAGCTCATCTAGGTAGGGGGTTCAAGGACTCTCACTCCATGGCTGGGGACTATAGTCCATCAAGTCTAGGTCAAATTTCGAGCTAAATATATGAAGGAAACCTCAAGGTCAACCAACACCAATGCAATGTATTACTTGTTGGTACATCAACCTATCAAAATTTCACAAATTGGGTAGTAGACATTAGTAAGTAGGACACTAGCCACCAACAAGAAACCTTGATGTTGGTGATGAGCACTACTAGGTGAACCATTCACCTTAGAGGCACTGAGAGGTGGTTTTGTACCATGTGCACAGTCTGTATTATTACTTAACCAACAAAAACCACTTGTACACCCTGGGATGATAATGGTGTTTCTCCTTAGATGATGTCCAACGCCCCAAACAAATCCATCCTTGTCCATGGGTAAAATTATCCTCACATTAACACCCATACAACATCTATATTCCTTTGGTATATAAAGATGGAAAATAGTGCTCCCCATCACCTAAATGTGCAAAAATCCCTAACTGACCTACATGCCATGTCAAGCTTTTCCTTGATATTAACATATCATCCTACATTATCCATTAGCTCATCTAGATAGGGGGTTCAAGGACTCTCACTCCATGGTTGGGGACTATAGTACATCAAGTCTAGGTCAAATTTCGGGCTAACTCTATCAAGGACACCTCAAGGTCAACCAACACTAATGCAATGTATTATTTGTTGGTACATGGTCCTATCAAAATATCACAATAATTGGTAGTAGACATTAGTAACTAGGAAACTAGCCACCAACAAGAAACCTTGATGTTAGCGATGAGCACCACTAGGCCAACCATTCACCTTAGAGGCAGTGGGAGGTGGTTTTGTACCATGTGCACAGTCTGTATTATTACTAAACCAACCAAAACCACTCGTACGCCCTGGGATGATAATGGTGTTTCTGCTTAGATGATGTCCAAGGCCCCAAACAAAGCCATCCTTGTCCAGGGGCAAAATTATCCTCACATTAACAACCATACAACATCTATATTCCTTTGGTTTATAACGATGGGAAATAATCCTCCCCATCACCTAATTGTGTAAAAAGCCTCAACTAACCTACATGCCATGTCAAACTTGTCCTCAATATTAGCATATCATCCTACATTATCCATTAGCTCATCTAGATAGGGGGTTCAAGGACTCTCACTCCATGGTTGGGGACTATAGTCCATCAAGTCTAGGTCAAATTTCGGGCTAACTCTATGAAGGACACCTCAAGGTCAACCAAGACTAATGAAATGTATTATTTGTTGGTACATCGACCTATCAAAATGTCACAATATTGGGTAGTAGACATTAGTAAGTAGGACACTAGCCACCAACAAGAAACTGATGTTGGCAATGAGCACCACTAGGCCAACCGTTTAACTTAGAGGCACTGGGAGGTGGTTTTGTACCATGTGCACAGTCAGTATTATTAATTAACCAACCAAAACCACTCGTAAACCCTGTGATGATAATGCTTTTTCTCCTTAGATGATGTCCAAGGGCCCAAACAATGTCATCATTGTCCATGGGCAAAATTATCCTCACATTAACACCCATACAACATCTATATTCCTTTGGTTTATAATGATGGCAAATAGTGCTCCCCATCACCTAAATGTGAAAAAAACCCCAACTAACCTACATGCCATGTCAAGCTTGTCCTCGATATTAGCATATAATCCTACATTATCCATTAGCTCATCTAGATAGGGGGTTCAAGGACCCTCACTACATGGTTGGGGACTATAGTCCATCAAGTCTAGGTTAAATTTCAAGCTAATTGTATCAAGGACACCTCAAGGTGAACCAAAACCAATGCAATGTATTAGTTGTTGGTACATCAACCTTTCAAAATGTCACAAATTGGGTAGTAGACATTGGTAAGTAGGACAATAGCCACCAACAAGAAACCTTGATGTTGGTTATGAGCACAACTAGGCCAACTGTTCACCTTAGAGGCACTGGGAGCTATTTTTGTACCATGTGCACAGTCTGTATTATTACTAAACCAACCAAAACCACTCATACGACCTGGGATGATAATGTTGTTTCTCCTTAGATGATATTCAAGGCCCCAAACAAAGCCATCCTTGTCTAGGGGAAAAATTATCCTCACATTAACACCCATACAACATCTATATTCGTTTGGTTTATAATGATGGCAAATAGTGCCCCCCATCACCTAAATGTGCAAAATGCCCCAACTAACCTACATGCCATGTAAATCTTTTCCTTGATATTATCATATCATCCTAAACTATCCATTAGCTCATCTATATAGGGGGTTCAAGGACTCTCACTCCATGGTTGGGGACTATAGTCCATCAAGTCTAGGTCAAATTTTGGGCTAACTCTATCAAGGACACGTCAAGGTCAACCAACACTAATGCAATGTATTAGTTGTTGGTACATCAACCTCTCAAAATTTCACAATATTGGCTAGTAGACATTAGTAAGTAGGCGAGTAGCCACCAACAAGAAACCTTGATGTTGGTGATGAGCACCACTAGGCCAACCGTTCACCTTAGAGGCACTTGGACGTGGTTTTGTACCATGTGCACAGTCTGTATTATTACTTAACTAACCAAAACCACTCGTACACCCTGGGATGATAATGGTGTTTCTCCTTAGATGATGTCCAAGGTCCCAAACAAAGCCATCCTTGTCTAGGGGAAAAATTATCCTCACACTAACAGACATACAACATCTATATTCCTTTGGTTTATAATGATGGCAAATAATTCTCCCCATCACCTAAATGTGCAAAATGCCCCAACTAACCTACATGCCATGTCAAACTTTTCCTCGATATTATCATATCATCCTACATTATCCATTAGCTCATCTAGATAGGGGGTTCAAGGACTCTCACTCAATGGTTTGGGACTATAGTCCATCAAGTCTAGGTCAAATTTCGAGCTAATTGTATCAAGGACACCTCAGGTTCAACCAACACTAATGCAATGTATTAGTTGTTGGTACATCAACCTATCATGTCACAAATTGGGTAGTAGACAATAGTAAGTAGAACACTACCCACCAACAAGAAACCTTGATGTTGGTGATGAGTACCACTAGTCCAACCATTCACCTTAGAGGCACTGGGAGGTGGTTTTGTACCATGTGCACAGTCTGTATTATTACTTAACCAAACAAAACCACTCGTACACCCTGGGATGATAATGGTGTTTCTCCTTAGATGATGTCCAAGGCCCCAAACAAATCCATCCTTGTCCAGGGGAAAAATAGTCCTCACATTAACACCCATACAACATCTATATTCCTTTGCTTTATAATGATGCCAAATAGTGCTCCCCTTTGCCTAAATGTGCAAAAAGCCCCAACTAACCTACATGCCATGTCAATATTGTCCTTGATATTAGCATATCATCCTCCATTTTCCATTAGTGCATCTAGATAGGGGTTTCAAGGACTCTCACTCCATGGTTGGGGACTATAGTCCATCATGTCTAGGTTAAATTTCGGGCTAACTGTATGAAGGACACCTCAAGGTCAACCAACACTAATGCAATGTATTAGTTGTTGGTACATCAACCTATCCAAATTTCAAACATGTCCTCGATCTTAGCATATAATCCTACATTATCCATAATTTAGCTCACGGAGATAGAGGATTCAAGGACTCTCACTCCATCGTTCGGTACTATAGTCCATCAAGAGGTCAAACCATCGAGAGGTCAAATTTCAGGCTAACTGTATGAAAGACACCTTGATAAGGTCAACCTACACTAAGGCAGTGTGTTAGTTGTTGGTACATCGACCTACCAAACTGTCACAATATTGGGTATTAGACATTAGTCAGTAGGACACTAGCCATCAACAAGAAAACTTGATGTTGGCGATGAGCACCACTAGGCCAACCATTCACCTTAGAGGCACGCGGAGGTGGTTTTGTGCCATGTGCATAGTCTATATTATTACTAAACCAACCAAAAGCAGTTGTAGGCCCTAGGATGATAATGGTGTTTCTCCTTAGATGATGTCCAAGTCCACAAACAAAGCCATCCTTGTGGGGAAAAATTATCCTCACATTAACACCCATACAACATCTATATATCTATAGTTTATATTGATGGCCAATAGTGATCGCCATCACCTAATTATGCAAAAAGCCCCAACTAACCTAGATGCCATGTCAAAATTGTCCTCGATATTAGCATATCATCCTACATTATCCATTAGCTCATGGAGATAGAGGGTTCAAGGACTTTCATTCCATGGTTGGGGACTATAGTCCATCAAGAGGTTTTCAGGCTAACTATATCAAGGACACCTCAAGGTCAACCAACACTAATGCAATGTATTAGTTGGTACATCGACCTATCAAAATTTCACAATATTGGGCAGTAGACATTAGTAAGTAGGACACTAGCCACCAACAAGAAACCTTGATGTTGGCGATGAGCACCACTAGGCAAATCATTCACCTTAGAGGCACTGGGAGGTGGTTTTGTACCATGTGCACAATCTATATTATTACTGAACCAACCAAAACCACTCGTATGCCCTGGGATGATAATGGTGTTTCTCCTTATATGATGTCTAAGGCCCCAAACAAACCCATCTTTGTGGGGCAAAATTATCCTCACATTAACACCCATACAACATCTATTTAGATATGGTTTATAATTATGGAAAATAGTGCTTCCCATCTCCTAATTTTACAAAAAGCCCCAACTAACCTAAATGCCATGTCAAACTTGTCCTCGATATTAACATATTAACTAGATTTATTATTTCTTTGTGACTCAAGTTGAAAAGTGGAAATACAAAATATTTAATAAATGAGAGAAAATATTATTTCAGTGGTGTTACCAAGCCTATTACTTGAGGTTTTATATAATACAAGTATATATTGTTTGAAAAATAGAGATAGGGAGTAACTAATAAATTCTTAAATTCCTTATTTGAAATAAAGAAAAAACTCTACTTTTAGCTTTTTTATTAACCACTAAATTCTTTATTTGAACTAGTTCCTTATTTGAAATAAGGAAAAATCTCTAATTTTTTTCTTTTAGTAATTTCTAAATTCCTTATTTGATATTAATAAAAAAAAATAAGATTTTTTATGCATTCAAATGGAAATTTTACTTACAATTCCATTCCAAATACAACCTTCATCTACTGCACTATTTTGTCAGCAAATACATGCAGGATTTTGTGAGTAAATGTAGGTTGTTGAAGTAACTGAAAATAGTTAGTAAGATTAATGTTGCTCATAATAAACCGAGTGTTGACCCCTCCCCATCATCTAATCTGATTAGATCATCACTCTGTATAAATAAAGCAGTTCTAATCCCAGGATTGATCCCACCACAACTGCACTATTAAACTTACTTCCACGCATGATTTTGTCTGGATTTCAGAAGAACAACTGTTGAAATTTACAGGCAGGGTTCAGATTTTCCTCTTTTGGAGTCTAGAGTTCATGAAAAATACAGGTACTTCTCATTGTATTAACCTTTTTAAACAGAGAACAATTGTGCAATGACTGGCATTTTACAGATGTGATGTCTTAATTTTGGTTGATAAATGCTCTGTTTTTCTTATATATATCATCAATTTGTGTAGTACATTTGATAATTTCATTTAAAATTCATTTCACATTGGTTTCTTAGTTGCAAATTTGTTTGCCTACAATAAGTTTTTTTTAGGATTGGACTGAAGCGGTCTTAATTTTTTTTTTTTTTGACATATAATGATATGGATCATCATTTCGAGGTGTCCTTCAGGAGCTTCACTCCTTGACGCATTGTTAGTGCTTCCGCTTTTTATTAGTTTCTAGTGCCTATCTCTAGGAAAATTTAAATTTCTAGGGACCTTTTCCACTTAGGGAAACACAACGTAAGGTATTGATCTCCATTGAATCCATTCCCTCTAGTTCCATGGTGTTGGCATAAATAATTTTAGCTACTACCTGCTCTTTGGGTATCCCTACAATTCATATACCGTGGCTCAATGCAGTGATGATTTAGGCAAGTGTATAATTTGATTTGAAGGACACCTTATCTCATTTGCAGTGAACATTGATTTAAATTAGTGGGTAATGAGATTTCATGTTTCTTACTATACTCTGTCTTCAAATTTAACAGTCCATCCATGCTGCATAACAGTACATGTTTCTTGGTGATCCAGCCATACTCTGTCTTCAAATTTAACAATCCATCCATGCTGCATAACAGTACTAGTTCCTTGGTGATCCAACCATCATGGATATTGTAACTTATGGTAATTCCATTTTTAAGTGTTCGTTAGTAGTACTTTCCAATCAGGGAATTCCTAAACCTTAATATGTTGTGTTAAATTCAAAGATACTTTCCTATCAGGGGATTCTTAAACCTTAATATGCCATGTTACATTCAAAAAGGGAAAAAATGAACTTACTCTGAAGGCAGTTGTCCTTTCAATTACCACACTTTGAGACTATCATTTATTTACAATTAATCAATTAGAAATAGAGAGATCTTTCTTGTCCTACATCTCCATTTTCTTCTTCATCTTTTCCCAGTGCTTTTCTCATGGTTGTGCATGTTGAATCTACTTCTCTTTGAAGTTATGAAAGAACCATGGCAATAGGTATCGGAGACAACAATTGTCCTCCTGAGACTCAAATGGTGAACATCAATAGATATCGATAATGAGTTTATGTGAAATTCATGGAGCAAACCTTTAATCGAAACATTTTGAAAGAGAATGGATGAGGACATAAAGAGATAAAGAAATGGGTTGGTTTCAAAGAGAAAGAAGTCAACAGCAGCGGAAAATGGGACAACAAACAGACAAGGAAGAAGAATGAAAATGAGTAAGCTTTTTTCAAATCAGCAAAATATATAAACGAGAGGAGACATTTATGTTTATCCCATCGATCTTTTTTTTCCTCTCTTCGTTTTGCGTACCACCACCTTTTCACATTAAGCCTTACTCTACCAAGGAATATCCATCACATATGTCAATAACTTTGTCTTCCAGATGAATATTGATAGTAAAAGGATGAGACTTCCTTATCCCATCTTGCTTGAGAAATAAATTCAAATCGTAAGCATAAAAAATAGTGGGACTATCAGATTCCATGATATAGGATCTTTTAGGATTGAACTATAAAATATTTTAAGATTGAACTAGCAAATATTCCCACAATCATATTTAGGGAGTGATAACCAAATCCATTTGAGTAGCGGATTCCCTTTAAAGCAGTCAAGGTAGTGACTGTACCGTGATTCAAATAGTTGAAAGACATTTATTTATCAGAAGATGTGAATGGAAATGCCTCATAAATCACTGAAATAATACTAGTATTCATGCTATCATAAAGATGAATCCAATTTACCTCATTGGCCAAGAAAATAATTGTTCTTCTGGCAACTAAGTTGAGCGATCTTCACCCAAGCTTGTAAGGGGACAGTCTATGGATTCCTATACTTACAACCATGACATGAGCTTTGCAAGAATCTACACAATGAGAAGCAGGAGAGCCAACCAATCAGAGCATAGCCAGTTACAAGTTACAACCATGACATGAGCTTTGCATGAATGTGCACAATGAGAACACAATGTCCTAAGAGCACTTTTTTGCAATTCAAGTTATGTGATAGGAATAAAATAAATGTACAAGATTGAAAAATACAAGATACTTGACATATCATTCTGATAGGAATAAAATAAATGTACATTTTGTTGTTTCCATATCCTCGTCCTCTTTAAGATTGTTCTGGCTACTTGACATCATTTTGTCTTGCCTTGAAGTTCTTTGAAGTACATTCATAAGCAGAAAAACCTTTATCACTTCCGAAACATCTTCACCATGCACTTTCTGGGTAGAAATGTTAGGACGTCTTATTATTTTCAATGGCATATTACCACAAGAATGCTTGAGATGAGGGATACCCAGATTACGTCCAGAATAGATACAAATTGGTGTATTTTCAATGGCATATTACCACAAGTCTTATTATTTTCAATATCATATTACCACAAGAACGGTTGAGATGAGAGATACCCAGATTACGTCCAGAAAAAATGCAAATTGGTCGTTCTTTCAGTGACCTATCCCTAGCCAATTTCTCAACAATAACTTTCACATTTTTCTCAAGAAGACTAATTTGAGAGGCTTCCATCTTTATACGAAACCACCCTCTTTCTTTTTCATGAATAGAAGATTTTGATATCATTGGGCATAGACTATCTATTGTAACAAGTACCAACATAAGTCATCAAAATGGTCATAGATTTTGTTCAACAACACAATGCCTAACCTGCAAAACATAAACCCCATTTGTTAATAACATCTGGAGCATTAAAAAACATTTTCCTTCACAATGAAGCAACATAGAAACCCTCAAAATTGAAAATATCCATTCTTACAAGTAGTGGAAAGACTGAACTGTAAGTCCCATCATAAGTTGTCAAAATGGTCATAGATTTTGTTCAATAGCACAATGCCTGACCTACAAAACATAAACCCCATTTGTTAATAACATCTGGAGCATCAAAAAACACATTTTACTTCACAATGAAGCAACATATAAACCCTCAAAATTGAAATATGCATGCTTACAAGTAGTGGAAATAATGAACTATAAGTCCCATCATAAGTCATCAAAATGGCCATAGATTTTATTCAATAGCACAATGCCTGACCTGCAAAACATAAACCCCATTTTTTAATAACATCTGGAGCATTAAAAAACACATTTTCCAACCCTCAAAATTGAAAATATACATGTTTACAAGTAGTGGAAAGACTGAACTGTAAGTTGAAATTCAGTCCAATCATTCTTGGGAGGGCCATCATAATAGCATTTTTATTGATGTCATGTTGAAATTGGGGTAGGGCTCACTATGAAATTAGTGTTGCATTCTAACTTGCAAAAGTCATCTTGATTATGTGAATGTATTTATTTTGAATTATGAAGGCTTTTTTCAAGAAATTTTAGGCCCCATCCCCTGGTTTCTCTCAAACAGTGTCTTTATCAGTTCCATTGTTCATAGTTTTTCTCTATGACCATTGTAGCTATCATGAGATAGACAAAGCTCGACATCTAAAATACCCTTACTACACTAGTTCTCCACACAAACTGCATTTCCATCTACAAATCGAGACATAAGTCTAGAATGAAATAATTCACTGTGTCTTTGTTTTGAAGGTTGATTCAACCATAAGTCCAACATTTTGCTCTTGATGACCTATTTAGTTGAGGCCACATAGCTTAGGACAAAACTAACTAGTATTTTCGGCAATTGGACTAGACGATGTTATTGATATAGAACAAAAATCCCCATAGTTTTTGTTTGGAATACTCGTATGGTACTTTTTTAAGAAGATAACAATTGTACAATGACTGACATTTTACAGACGTGATGTCTTAATTTCGGTTGATAAATTCTCTATTTTTCATATATATATATCATCAATTTGTGTAATATATTTGACAATTTCATTGAAAATTAATTTTGGTTGATAAATGCTCTGTTTTTCCTATATATATCATCAATTTGTGTAGTATATTTGATAATTTCATTTAAAAATCATTTCAAATTGGTTGGTTTCTTGAAAATTTGTTTGCCTACAATAAGTTTTTTTAGGATTGGACTGAAGCAGTCTAAATTTATTTTTTGTTTGACATATACTGATATAGATCATCAGTTCAAGGTGTCATTCATAAACCTGACTCCTTGATGGATTGTTAGTGCTTCCTCTTGTTATTAGTTGCTTGTCCCTATTTGCAAGAAAATTTTAATTTCTAGGGACCTCTTCCACTTAGAAAAACACAACGTAAGGTCTTGATCTCCATTGAATCCATTCGCTCTAGTTCCATAGTGTTGGCATAAATAATTTTAGCTACTTCCTCCTCTTTGGGTATCCCTACAATTCGTATATCGTGGCTCAATGCAGTGATGATTCATACGTGTATAATGTGATTTGAAGGACACCTTATCTCATTTGCAGTGAACATTGATTTAAACTAGTGCATAATGAGATTTCATGTTTCTTACTATACTCTGTCTTCAAATTTAACAGTCCATCCATGCTGCATAACAGTACTAGTTTCTAGGTGATCCAACCATCATGGATATCGTATCTTATGGTAATTCCATTTTTAAGTGTTCGTTAGTAGTACTTTCCAATAACGGAATTCCTAAACCTTAATATGTTGTGTTAAATTCAAAGATACTTTCCTATCAGGGGATTCCTAAACCTTAATATGCCATGTTACATTCAAAAAGGGAAAAAATGAACTTACTCTGAAGGCAATTGTGCTTTCAATTACCACACTTTGGGACTATCATTTAGGAATATCGACAAATCATTTTCTTTAAATCATTTTACTTCAGAGTGGGAAGAGGTGAAATTTTAGCCTACCAAGTCTTTCAGTGAGAAGATAATAATAATAAACACAAATAATTAAAAAAAAAAATCACTAGAAGATCATAACCCTGAATGTCAAGCCTAAGATCAAGGAAAGCTTAAAGATGATATAAAAGATGTTCCAGTTTGGTGTCAAAAAGTTAGTATAAGTGATTTCACTATTAAACAAGGTATAAGGTAATTATGGAATCTCAATTTTCAAGAGAAGTGAGTGGTGGTGGGATTTATTATGATAACTGCATTTTCCTTTGGAAATTATAATTACATTGTAGTTATCTTTATCAAATTAACTTTTCACTTGGGCAAGTGGAATTAAAATAGGTTAGGTTGGGCCTCACCAATGTCTGTTTTGCAAAAACAATGAGGAAAATGTTCATCATTTGTTTATCTCCTGCCGTTATATTGTTCAAATCCTATCTAAATTTTTCATTGAGCTCAAGCCAAAGGTTACTTGGTCCTATGTTATTTTGATGGAATGTGCATAAGTTTAGTTATTTAATAAGTTTCTTAAATGCTTTGAAGCTCTTGTAGTGTTACTCATATATGGTATTTTGTAAACAAAGAACTCTAGCATTTTTCAAGACAAGGACATTCTTCTTTCTATTACTGTTGGCTCTATTATATCTAGCTCATTAAAGGTTGGAGGGTATACCCACAAGGAAGCCTAAGTTATCAGTAATGATAACTTTGGATTTTGAGTTTATTTATTTATGGTGTTAGTTAAGTCCATCCCTGCATTTGTGGGGTATGTGTTGTTCTTTTTCTCATATACATATATATTTTATTTTAAAAATGTCAACATGCGATGGAAAAATCTAGATAGGCCAAACTTATTACCGCTATTTTAAGGAGCTGAAAATAACTAACTCAAAGGAAGTAATCACAAATAAAAATAAAATGACAATAACATACATATTAAAATACATCATAATATAGATACCCCAATAATAATGACGATATGAATAACCTAAATAACATCAACCCACAAAAAGGACCTTCATAAAAAAATGGAAAAATCAAAATAGGATAAATAGCTAAAAACGAATATACATTAATAATATTAGTATACTCGAAAAGATAAAACTGAACGACCATGAAGAAAGCACCCTGGATGAACAGAGAGGGAAGGAAGAAACCCTAAGACGACAGGGCGGGGATCCAACTTCTACTGACCTTCCACCCATCATCTCTGTTGAGATTGTTGGGTCTTCGCTCAATTTCAATAGCTTCCCTTAACTTGCGATGATGGAACTGATCCACACTGGCAATGACTTTGGCCTCCTCGATGCAGACATGATGCTTAGTCTTGTCTGCATCGAGGAAGACAAGACTAAGCATCATGCCTGCATCGAGGAGGCCAAAGTCATTGCGAGGGTTGATCGGTTCCATCATCGCAAGTTAAGGGAAGCTATTGAAATTGAGCGAAGACCCAACAATCTCAACAGAGATGATGGGTGGAAGGTCAGCAGAAGTTGGATCCCCGCCCTGTCATCTTAGGGTTTCTTCCTTCCCTCTTTGTTCATCCAGGGTGCTTTCTTCATGGTCGTTCAGTTTTATCTTTTCGAGTATACTAATATTATTAATGTATATTCGTTTTTAGCTATTTATCCTATTTTGATTTTTCCATTTTTTTATGAAGGTCCTTTTCGTGGGTTGATGTTATTTAGGTTATTCATATCGTCATTATTATTGGGGTATCTATATTATGATGTATTTTAATATGTATGTTATTGTCATTTATTTTTATTTGTGATTACTTCCTTTGAGTTAGTTATTTTCAGCTCCTTAAACTAGCGGTAATAAGTTTGGCCTATCTAGATTTTTCCATCGCATGTTGACATATTTAAAATAAAATATATATATAAAATATATTATCTCAATAAATAAAATATATTATTTATTTTCAAATCTAATAGTATTAATAAGTGGTAAATTTAATCATTTTTATAAACAGAAAAAGATTCAATACATCAATAGTAAGTAGTATAGTTTTACAAAAATTAACATACCTTTAGTAAATAATTCTTGTATGTATTTAGTTTTTAATTGAATAAATAAATACTTATTGTTTTACCTTTGAAATTATTTATTTTATTATTATTTTTGGAATAAGAATATATAATTTATTTATGTATCCTAAATTACTTCTTCTAAAGAAATCACTTAATCAAATAATAAATTTATAATAACAATTAGTACTATTTTATTAACAACCTAATGTTATTTAATTAAATAAATTACTATTCATTATAACTAATTTTTACTAATTTCTAGAAATAGATTATTATATTATTAATTTTAATATTTATAAAAAGTAAAATAATAAAATATAAATTCTTAAAATGAAATCATCAAACTAATAATTAATTTATAATAACCATTAATATAATTTATTAATAACGTAATGTTATTTAATTAAATAAATTACCATTGTACCTAATTTTTACTAATTTCTAGAAATGGAATATTGTATTATCAATTTTAATATTATAAAAATAATAATAATATTAAATTTATTAATATAAGTTGGACTCGGTCCTAGGGTCAAAAATAGCCGTTTTATAGCCGTTGGAGTCTCTGCCCAGTCTATTTAACTTGCTAGGCCATATCTGTTTCTTCAACTTGTCCTGACGATGAACCACACTAGTTGGTTTGAAACGCGTCGACAAAGGTCTTTTTTATGTGATTTACGCCGAAGCTCTTCTTATAACTATGACAGATCACAGAAGTCTCAATTCTATAATTAAAACCATGTTGTATTTGGAAATTTAAATTCTAAAAAATTAACCTTATTTCAAAGAAATATTAACGACCATTCGAAATAACTAACCAATACGCTATAATTTTTAATTAAAATTTTAGTACAATAATGACGTAATGAAAACAAATAAATGAAATATTAACGACCATTCGAAATAACTAACCAATACGCTATAATTTTTAATTAAAATTTTATTACAATAATGACATAATGAAAACAAATAAATAAAATTATATAGACTCGGTTCACATATTGACGTTAAGATTGTTGTAGTTTGTTGGTAGGCAGATGCACAATTCAATTAAATAAAATACACAGCAAATCATTCAAGCATATAAGACACAACTTTTAATGTGGTTCACCCAACCAATCTGGGCTACGTCCACACAACATATGCATTGGCAATTTATTAATCAAATAAGAGATTACAAAATGAAATCCTCACAAAACTCTCTCCCTCATAGCAAACCATCCGAATGGTTTCTTGTTATATAGAAAAGAGAATCTAACAGCCTCATTAACTCACTCACATCAAATATAGGAGGCATTAATCATCTCCAAACAACCTGGAGCTAATCTAGGAACTGAATTTCTGTTGTTGTCACCTACAGAGATTTTTGCCTATTTCACTCCAAACAGAAAATCTCAACAATCTCCACCTTGACAACAATTAGCCTGATGCCCTGTTATTATTATTTTATCTTTTCTGCAAGCCAAGAGAAGCCAAACACCAGCGTAGCTTTTCTAACAAAACTGGTTTCGTGAACATGTCTGCACAGTTCTCCTTTGTATGCACCTTTTCCAGAGAGACTCCCCTTTCAGTGATAACCTGTTTTACAAAATGGTACTTGATCGG
>APFE030934323.1:0-12490 GCA_000404065.3 Pinus taeda | reverse complement strand
AAGTTGTAGTGCACATAAACCAAGCTTTCTGCTCGGTTTTCATTGAGTCTGTTCCTTTTCACATTGTGTATGTAGCTGTAGGTGCTCCAACACCTCTCTGCAGAAGAAGTATTTACAACCTGTGAAAAGACTTTTTTTGCCAATTTTGGCAAAAGTCCCTGCCCGCCATATGTTTCCCACCATGTGAGAGTATCAAATCTATCTCTATCGTCCATTGCATGGAAGTTACCATACAAACCAGTGCCACTGAAGTATCTGTCTATTTCAAGGCGCACAGCTGCACATTCCTCCCTGTCAGGTACCAATTTTTCTAATGCTTCCAAATATCCTCTAGTTACCTCTGGATCTAAATGGGGTTTGGTCCTAACCCCACCCCTTGCTGCAGGTTGGCCCAACCAAGACGTAGAGTAGTATTTTGGCGTAAGGATATACGCCAAGCAATGTAGTGGAAGATTAAGTCTATTCCACCGTTCACACACACATTCGTGAATCAGTTTGTACAAGTTGGGATCTCTGTTATGAACAACATCTTTTATTTGCCCCAACATGGTGTCCATTTGCTCATACACCTCGCCAATCACTGGTTTGTCTGTATCTGCAAACCGAATCACGTGATAAATGGGCTTGGTGAAATCCAAAACTTGCCTCACACTTGTCCAAAATTGGCCATCAAGAGCGGCCTCCTCCACCATTTCAAAACCTCCCCTGTCAGCTGCATTTGTAGCTATTTCCTTCAATACTTGCCAATGTGGACTTGATACCATGCTAGCCATTGACTCTCTTACCTTCAAAAGGCGCTTGAAGGTGAGGTAATAGCTACCAAATCTGGTCTTCGCAATCTTCAACAACTCCAATCTCGAGTGACTGCGGAAAAGGCCATGGGTATTGCTATGATTTGTAATAAATTTTATCATTTGTTTGCCTTTCTTGTACAAATCACCAATCCATTTGTATTGTGCATTTTTGTTCTTGACAACATCATGCATCAGAAGGTTCAATGTGTGAACCAAACATCTAGACCAAAATATGTTGGGGTATTTATCCTCAATAATTGCTCCCGCTGCCTTACAATTAGGAGCATTATCAGTGATGACTTGGATGACATTGTATGGCCCAATACGGTCAATTGTTTCAAGTAATGCTTCTGCAATGTTGATGGCGGTCTTGAACTTGTCTGAGTAATCATGTGTAGTTAGAAAGATTGGACCATTAACAGACACAGCAAGAACACTTATCAATGGCTTGCCTTTTACATTTGTCCATCCATCAGATACGATGGACACCCCATGCTCAGTCCAAGCACTTGTCATTCTATTCAAAGACTGTGATATTTTTGCTTTTTCATTATCAAGGCCAACGGTTCTTGCCTTGTCATACCCAGGGCTCTTGTATCCTTTAGGGGCATCATTTATGGCCGAAACCATTTCGTGCCAATAAGGTGAGCGAAGAACATTGAATGGTATCCCACATGCATAGAGAAACTTGTAAACCTTTGAATCCACATCATTCCTACACCCCTCATCAAGGAAATATGATATGGTTCTACGCCTTAAAGTTGATGACCCTGTGCCTCCATATCCACTGCCTTGGGAGGATGCTGAAAGAGTTCTTTGTGCTTGTGATTGTGAGCTTGGTTCAAAGAAACCCCTTGATTTTTTTTATTTATATTGGGCTTCCTCCTCTTGCCTTATGTATTTGGCTCTATCCACTGCTGACACCGTTGGACAAGTTTTGATTCCTATTTGTTTGTCTCCATCCCATGGCCTTTTCCCACGGAGGCGTTTTCTGGCACAGGTGTATGAACCTGTGTAATCATTGTTGCAATGGGGGCAATGAAATTTAGTGGTTCCACCCCCTCTTCCTGCTTCAGGCCTCTTAACATATTTCCACGATGGGGTTTGGTCTTGTTTAGTTTTATAAGTCATGTTCACCCTCCTCCAGCTCCTCGTCACCGAGGTTTTCATCAAATCCACTTTCTCCAGCTTCTTCATCCCCCTCTTCATTTTGGCCCCTCCTTTTCCCACTCTCTGGCACCATAATAACCATAAAAGGGACCAAGAAGAGGAAAATGCCAAGAAATATAGTCAGGTCCATGATGTTTGATATTTGTAGGGTTTTGAATCTGCAAATTAATTTAATTTATTTAGATTAATTAATTTAATTTAGATTCATGATTTTTTTTACTAAATATAGTTAAATAAACTAAATTAAACTAACTAAATCACTACCTAACTAAATTAAACTAACTAAACTAACTAAATTACTAAGTTACTTACCTCTTTGCAGGCTTACTCCTTGCTCCTCGGCACTTGCTCCTCGCTTCTCCTCGCTCCTTTCCTCTTGCTCTCATTCAAGTGATAATGAAATATTTTTTGCCCCATTCTGTTTTTAAAACATAATTTTTTTTTTTTTAATTTGATTTTTTTTGGCGTCCGCGATTTTTTTTCCGCCGAATCACTCCCGTCATCGGCTGAATCGCTCCCAGAGTGAAAATTTAAAGCTCAGGAGCGATCGCTCCCTGGTTGCTCCCGAACTGTAATTTTCGCTCCGAAAGCGACGGGAGCGACACTGCCGATTTTGGCAGAGAGCGGAAATTTTTTTATCAGGAACGCGCTCCTGAGCCGCTCCCGCCCGGAGCGCGGATTGGGAGCGGGAGCGGGGGGAGCACTCCCCCGCAACTCTGAACTGGTTTATCAATAACATAAAATATTTTGTTGTTGATAGTTACTTTATGTAAATATGTTTTGTATTAAGTTATAAATAAAAAATTTTGGAAAATAATGTTGAGGTTGCAAATGGCTAAAACAAAGTTATGGGATGCAAGCAAATGATTGGATATGTTTACCCTTGGATGATGTAAGACCTAAGCATCTAATATGAGGACGAGATTATTAAATTATGGAATATTAATTGATCAATAACTCCCCTAGATAGACAGGATGTTGTCTTAGGAGTTGGGGAGAGTAGAGCTCATTAAGGAGCAAAGTAACTACTTGCCACCTAACGAATAAGGAAGGAGGTAGTTCCTAACTGTTAACATAATTGTAATATCCCTTTGAGGACGTTTTGTAGATTTTGCAGAAAACTAATTCAACAGAAATTTCTTCATAAAATTACCATTGGATTTACAGAAGATTGCCATGTAAAATAGAATAAGAGAATGCATGCAATTCAATCATACAATGAGCAGAAATAATCTCAGCTTTTATATAATACATAACTGGGGTTTTACATGTTGAAATAACAAAATAGTTGATATAGATGAAATAGAATTGGCCTCAAGGATTTGCTCCAATGTTGCACGGGCCCTCCACCAAAACTGAATTGAACTGCCACTACTAAACTCTCCTGTGAATTCTGGATGAATTCACCACGGGGAGATGGGTACTCGCCCAATCTCACTAAATCGCCTGAGGGTTTCTGTCCTGGGGCTACCAAGGAAGTAGAGAACCGGGTTCCCAACCTCTCATACAAGAAGAAATATCAAATCCAAGATGTCCTCTAATGGCCTCCTCCTCCTCTTTTTAAAGATCTGATGATCCCCTCTAGAAGCTCCTATTTTATTATTATTTTAGTCATTAAGCACATTTCCCTTAATTAAAATATTCTTTTTAATGTGGGAAAATTGTAAATTGGCCACCATGCCTCCTCAAGCCACTGAAAATCACTTCTAGCCATCCCATCTGGTAGATCTTCTTGTTCTGAATCCTAATTCCAACGAGCTATTACACTAAGGTTTTCTGCCAAGTATTCCTCCCAAAATGCCACCTTAAGCATAATTGATTGAGTCAAACCCATTAATAACTCAATTTTGAAAGTTATCAGAATGCAATGGAACGAAAGGGAAACTATGCGGATGATGGAATATACCAAGCGAATGTCATCGGACCTCATAAAAACAACTCAAAACCGAACCAAAAGCCCTTGGGCCTATTGATGACGCAAACCTACACCTGTGACCTGTCTATCCCCAACTATAAAGCTCCATCCTAACCATGCCATAAGGAACACCAGAAAAAGGAACATCACAATTCCTCTGCCCCAAGATTGCTTTCCCTCAAGCAATCCATATCTATAGGCAAACCTCGCAGTCTCGTGCAACTGAGACTCAATACCTGGATCCCATACAAACCACTGGGTGATGTCATACCCTTGTGCCACCAAACCAAGAATAGGTCCTTCAATGCCCGGATCCCAGACTAAACTATGACTCGACCTGCCATCAACAGATCCTCCCGGATCCCAATGCCACTATGTACAAGCATCACAGTTCCATGGCTCTCGTTGTGCTATAGCTCCCGATATGAATGTCGCTCCATCAACCACGTACCAACTCATCACCTCTCTCCAATCCAGTCCTAGACATAGACCAAGGTCAATCTCTCCATGTTGATGTTGTGCTAAAATACTAATGAGTGGCCAACCTCCATCTTGCCGCCAACTGGAGCATGTAGTATCCCTCACATCTAAGGGCTCCTGCAGTCAATGCTCTTAACTATAAAGGGAACAAGTCCACCGTGTCGCGCAATGTCCGACTCACGCAACTTTGTCTGGTAAATCAACAATATCCATCGAGAAACCCTTGCCTCTCTCCCTATAATAGGTACAAGTGGCCAAACTGTGTTGCAAGCCCTGTCTATGTACTCCTGGAGAGGGCTGATCCTAAAAGTACTGCAGCTTTGCCAGCTGCCTGTGCAAGCACCTGCACCAAATCAGTGAGTCGACCCAAAGATGGATGCACAACCATCTCAAAAAGATCCACCCTCATCTGGCTCGAAACTCCATGCTCCTCCAATCTACCAACCTCCTGCAAAACTATCTTGTCATACCCTCGCATCTCCCAAGGACATGTGTCTGCAAATACTGCCACCCTACTAGCAGTCTGTACATCTACCTGCTCCTCATCAATGATTGGGCCAAGGATCGTTGCTCATCCTCCTCCATCATGGGCACAACATGAACCTCCAACTGACCCTCCCCAAAAGGCTCATCATGCATATTGTGCATATCATCCTCCTGAGTTGACTCTTACTCCTCTATGTGCTCTCCATCTTGAATCATCAGTCGCTCACCTAGAAAGTCTGCTCCCCGGAGAATATGCTACTCATTGTACTCCATCTCCCATCAATGCATACCTAGACTACTGCCAACATACCCACATGACCGCTCATGCTCCTCATGGGTATCCTCATATGAACTCATAGAAGCAGAGTCCTCACCTTGAAAGTCTGAGGGAATCTCCCCCTGCTCTGCCCTTGTTATCTCCTCTGCATAACTCAAGCATGAGTGGTCAAGTCCCCAAGGTTCCTTGCAGATGAAGTAAAGACCCTTCATCCTCAACTCATTCCTGCTACATGGTTGGTCACCATAAATCCACTGCAGCTCCTCATGGGTCAACCGTCTCCGACACAGTCCAACGTTCTGCTCAACTAACCTTTCGGCTCGTTCATAAGCCGCAAGTGAAACAAATTGTTCCTCCCTCCAAATGGCCAACAACTAAGACTGCAACCTCCTACAAATGACATCATGGCCTCCCATACATTAGGACAAAATGGACTGCATGTGTGTTATGACCGTATCAAGATGATGTTTCCTAATGCTGAAGAAGCATTGGAACACATGTAGGATCAAGTCGTCACATCCCAACTCAAACATGAGGCCATAAGTTCTAACCAAGGCCATAACTTCTAGAATCTCTAGCCTCTTCCCAAAGGTAGGGCCCTCACTATTATCCAAATCCTAAAAGGTCTCCACTATCAGTCTGAAGACTCTCCTCATAAGACCATCATTGTAAGGAGGTATAGGTGCAGTCAACATCATGATACTACTAAGACAAGGAGCAACTGGTAGTTTGACCCCTACACAAGGATGCCCCAAAAATTTGTGTTGTGTGAGAGCAAGCATGGTTGGTTTTAGAGCCCAAATCAAGCTCTTCCCATCTGATAGATGTACCTTGGAGAGGAGTGAAGCAAGTTCTTCTAGTTTGAGAAGGGATTTTGCGGTCACCCCCTTGCATCTCAAATTTGCCCCAAGTACATAGATTTTGTGTCCCAAATCATGTTCCTTCTGTGGTTGCTCTTGCTGTACCAAAGTGAGTATCTCCTTGGAAAGTGATTTGTTGATTTCTGCTACAAATTATTAAGGGTAGCTTTAAATGTTTCATCCATGACGGTAAGTGCATCAAGCTGACTTGTTTAACTAGGATTGATAACTCCTCATGTAATGACTGTTATATACCCAGCAATACAATGGTTGTGACAAAACTAATATAATTTTGCCAACTCCGCTCCACTCATAGATAGTAGCATATGGTTGACACTGGCTACTCATGACCATTATATGTCAAGACAACACATTCTCTACTCCACTGAATACCACTAACTCGACCAATCAACAATACACTGCCCAACTAAGCAACGGTACACATCACAGTTTTTGTCAAAGACTTGGTTGATATGTTGTTGTGGGTGTAGATTGGGTTACCCAAATTCCAATCATTCACATAATGATTATACCGTGCCATAAAAAAAACATTCAAACCAAAACAATAGAAGACCATAATTCTGAGCATACACAGAAGGTATCACTAACCAGCTCCCAACGTATACAGTGAGTAAAAAGAAAGATAAGGAACCTAATTTGTATGATGTGACAAATGTCTAATAAGATGCTCTGTATTCAACTTTTCAGCAAGAACAACTTCCAAGAGCACTGGTACACGTACAATAACCAGAGGGGGGCTCTTCCATACTGCTGCAAACACCCAACGCTCATGAAACGAGCCTTTGTCATGTCAAGCAACAACAATACAACTCTGTTTTGAGTGAGATAATGCTCCAGCAAAATATATATTCAATCTGGTTACCGATATGCAACCTAAAATGATGAAGACTCCATCCAACAAATCATATGAGGGATTTCAAACACAATAATACACCAACAGAGATAGCACGTTCCACAGGGATATGGAATTGCTCGTTCCCTTCTTCAAGATGACGCTTCTGCTCTTAATTAGAATTGCTATTTCTTACGATGGACTAGATCACTCCATCTCCATCGACCAATATTCTCGATCACTGTTACTGTGGCATTAGAACGACATGATGGCATCTACAACCACTGAGTCATGTTCCCCGGTGTCCAGCAAATAAATTGACGACAACTGATCAATGCATTCCTCCTCTCAGTAATGGATCGAGATCTCACCGCCCGAGAGAGAATTTGTCACCACAGTCGCAGTAAACAATTTTTGAACGTAAAAGAATCAACCCTACACGTGTTGGATGAGAACTTTGTGGGATTTGACTTTCATTTATTGATTGTGGCCTCCACGCACTCAGATTGAGCGACCACGCGCACCATGGTATTACACAATGGTCGCTCAATCTTCAGCGCATGCCCCACGACAACTTGATTTATCTTTTACGTTGACCTGGCTTCTTAAAGAAAAGAAATAAACTTGTTCTCAACAAACACCGAAACTGAAGCATGCAATTTTGATTCAAGGGTTTGGATCTGCCGCAATCGTAGTGTCTAGTTCACCGAAGTTGAAAGTTTGCTCGTGCTTCACCTCGATCACCAACATTGGTCCAAACCAAAAGAGAATTGGGCTTTGACCTCAGTTTTCCATCCAATGTGATGCTCAACAGTGGGGAAACTTGACTATGATTTTCATTATTGCTACCACCGGAAGCATGAAATCCGTGGACTGATCTCCAATACGATGCAATTTGTCGTTGTTGATTCTTTTCAAGAAGGAAAAATCAATTAAACAGTGTTGAGAACCCTGTCCTTCAATAATTAATTTGTGTCCTTCAAAATCTTTCAATTTCGTATGGTCTCCAAAAGTTAATTTGACTGCCTCCTCAATAATTTACGAACTTGTCAATGGCCCCTTAATAATTTTGGCATTCATGAAGATTTGTTCAATGCTTAGGCGTTTGTCAACACACTAGATCATGCACAGCAAATGGTGGCTAATGATGAATAACTAGCTTGGCCAAACACAACTTCGACCTGATGAATGAATGATTGACCCCTTTTGTTTTGTTTTTCTTTTTTTTGGCAGCTTTTGACTTCTCAACATTAGACTCAAATTCGTCAAATCATTAATAGTCACCAGAGAATTGGTTCATGAAACGACAATTTGTCGAGCATCTGATATGCAATCCTTTCAGATCCAATAATCCCTGCAAAGATAATAAATCTTCGATCTTCCTTTGAAGTTGACATGTAGTAAAACCCTCAGGCTGGTATGATAACCTCGCTCTAATACCACCGTAATATCTCTTTTAAGATATTTTGTAGATTTTGTAGAAAACTAATTCAACCAAAATTTCTTCATAAAATTACCATTCGATTTACAAAAGATTGCCATGTAAAATAGAACAAGAGAATGCATGCAATTCAATCATACAAAATAATCTCTGTTTTTATTATAATATATAACTGGGGTTTTACATGTTGAAATAACAAAATAGATGATATAGTTGAGATAGCACTGGCCTCAAGGATCTGCTCCAATGCTGCACGGGCCCTCCACCAAAACTGAATTGACTTGCCACTGCTAAACTCTCTTGTGAATTCTGGATGAATTCACCGAGGGGAGATGGGTACTTGCCCAATCTCACTAAATCGCCCGAGGGTTTCCATCCTGCCAAGGAAGTAAAGAACCAGGTTCCCAACCTCTCATACAAGAAGAAATATCAAATCCAAGATGTCCTCTAATGGCCTCATCCTCCTCTTTTTATAGATCTAATGGACCCCTCTAGAAGCTCCTATTTTATTATTATTTTAATCATGGAGACAATTTCCCTTAATTAAAATATTCTTTTTAATGTGGGAAAAAGGTAAATTGGCCACCATGCCTCCTCAAGCCACTAAAAATCACTTCTAGCCATCCCATCTTCTAGATCTTCTCATTTCGGTTCCAACGAGCTATTACACTAAGGTGTTGTGCCAAGTATTCCTCCCAAAATGTCACCTTAAGCATAATTGATTGAGTCAAGCCCATTAATAACTCAATTTTTGAAAGTTATCAAAATGCAATGGAACGAAAGCAAAATTGTGCGGAAGATGGAATATACCAAGCAAATGTCATTGGACCTCATAAAAACTCCTCAAAACGCAACCAAAATCCCCTGGGCCCCTTGATGATGCAAGCTTGCACCTGTGACCTGTCTATCCCCAATTCTAAAGGTCCATCCTAACCATGCCATAAGGAACAACAGAAAAAGGAACATCAAAATAATCTTGAAAAGGGATTTTTTGTCTTTACTGGAAGTAAACGCACAAAGACAATGGTGCTAAGGTGTGAGGAGGTACAAGAGAGACCCTGAGGGTTTTTACTAAAGAAGAACCAATTGGGCCGAAGAGATTAGATACCCGAAATATGGACTTTTGCCAAGAAGAAGTTCTAGGAAGAGTCCATGTTTGAAAATCCATGTTTTCCACCTATAACAGATGTAAACTTTGTAGGTAATTTTTATAAAAGGATTTTAAGTCAACAAACTTGGATAGGGTTAAACCCTATTTATTAAACAAAACCTACATAAGAAAGTTCAGCCATGGTACGACACTTACATATGTGGCCATGGTGAAACACAAGGATTTAACTATGGCCATACAAAACCCATGGTGTGCTAGGGTTTCACCATTTAAACCTTAATTCGTAAATTCACCAGGGAATAAACAAGAAATCCAAGAAATGTGCTTAAGGTTTTTCTCTTTTAAAGAAAAGAATAATATAGGATTCGCCTTACAAAAGTAAATCACTCAAGCTATCTGTTTCCTCCACTTACTCCTTAGTTCACTCCACCTCACTCGAGTTCATCACCACTTTGAATCTGTACCTGGTGAGTCGGCACCATAATTTGTGTCAATGGGATTGCGCTAGGTACCATCCACGACTGGAAGGAAGTGCCCAATATTTCCCTATAAGGATATCCTTGGAAAAGGGTGTGAGTGTGTAATCCTAATGATCTAGCTCAAGTGGTTGAGTGCGTTTTGTTTCATGTAGGAGTTCTCAAGGTTGATTCCCCAAGTTAGCTACCTCTATTGCATGCCTCACTCAATGTCCCTACCATGTTAGGCATCATAATCATTGCCAATGGGTTTACACTCTATGCCATCGACAAAAATAGATGATCATTGATGTCCTTTGCAATTTTTTCCACAAAAAAATATATAATAAATAAATAATAATAATATACATATGTATGTATGTATGTTTGTCAATTTAGTCTCACTCAAGTGGTTGCGTGATTGAATGTTATCCTCCCCATCTAGTTTCTATTGATGTAAGTGACAATGTTGAGCTCATAATTAGTACATTGTTGTTAACAGCTTTGAGCCATGTTGTTGACCTAGCCTTGTGCTATGAAGAATCTAGGGTTTACCTTGGGTACCTCCTCAAAATGAGGGAAAGTGCATAAGGGTTTCCCCAAGATAAGTTACCTAGAATATATATATATATATATATGTTACTGAAAGGGGATTATGAGTTCACAAAATATACTTTTGCAATACCAATAGGAATGGATGTGGACTTGGAAGCGCAATGGCTTTTAACATTTTGCTACCTTTGTTATGAACCTAAACAAACTCTTTATTAGGTTAAAGTTAGTAGACAAGCAATAAGAACTCAATGTGTTCAAACTTGTTAAAATTGGCAACTAGGGCCAAACTCCATGTGGGTCATCTTATTTATGGCAGCTGATATTTTTCTTAGATCCCTCTCATTGAGAGGTGTAGGATTGATCTAAAGATCATCCGATTCCGATAAGTATTCATGGAGTTATGAATTTATTTGTGCTATAAGACAATTTGTCAAGGTCGGCTAGCAACCAAATAAACCCCACATGTGCTCAACGTTTTAGTATAAATAGAGGTGGCCTTCAAGTCATTTCAACACACACTTGAGATCTTTTCCTCTCTCTACTTGTCTTTGGGTTTTAGTAGGAGAGATCCTAAGGGATAACGTTGCCCTGATCCGAGGGCAGAAAATCGGAACTACCGGAAAAGCCGGAACTGCTGGAAAAGTCAGAAAAGCTGAAAAAGTCGCAACTGCCGGAAAAGCCGAAAAGCTGGAACTAACGAAAAAAGCCGGAAAATCCAGAACTGCCAAAAAAGTCAGAACTGCAGGAAATGCCAGAACTGCAAGGAACAGCCAGAACTGCCAAAACTGCTAGGAACAGCTGGAACAGCCGAAGCATCTGTCTCCGAAGGAGAGTAGCATGCAAGGGACAACTAACATTGGGGCAGTTGTATGGTACTTAGCAGCAAATACACCAAGCATGCAATGTTATAGCTAGCATGTAAGGGACAACTAGCATGCAACAACAAGCATGTTAAGGACAACAAGCATGCTAAGGACAACAAGCAAGCAAGGGACAACAAGACGGCAAGGTGCAGCTAACACATAGGTCAGGATGGCAACATGGTGCAGCAATGGCACATAATGCAGTACAGTGATGGGTACAGTCATAATTAATGAAGCGTGATGAGATGCAGCATAGTGATGATGGGTGCAGCATGGTGCAACGCAGTGAGGTGCAGCATGATGACGAAATGCAGCACAACGATAGGTGAAGGAGTCACCTTGGAGAATTAGGTGAAGCAGCATGTCTTCAACTGATCTCATGTATCATCTTCTTAGAGATGATCTATGCTCTTATCTAGATAAGTCAAAGTGTTGACTTTTGTTGTAAACGTACTATCTCTCTCTCTCTCTCTGCTGAACTATTGAAGAACATATAAGAAGAATTGATCAAGGGTTCCCCACATTGGGGTTTGTCCTTGGCTAGCGCCACATCTTGTGTCCTTTTGTCTTGGCTTGTCTTTTGCGATTTATATTTATGTTCTATCTGCAGTTTACTTTAATGCTGATGTGATTGCTAATCTATAAAAGATATTGAGCAAATTGTGAAAATTGAAATAAATTGCTCTAGCATAGAACATACCTAAAATTAACATGGTATCAGAGCTGAGGTGAAGACAATGCCCAAGCAAGAGTGAAAGAGCAATCAGTGAAGACAACTGGGAAAGAACAAAAGGATCAGTTGATTCCTCATCTGTTAAGTTTAGGTATGTTCTATGCTAGAGCAATTTATTTAAATTTTCACAGTTAGCAATCACATCAGCATTACGATAAACTGCAGATAGAACATAAATAAAATCGCAGAAGACAAGCCAAGACAAGAGGACACAAGATATGGCGCGAGCCAGGGACAAACCCCACAATGTGTGGGGAAACCCTTTGATCAAATCTTCTTTTTATCTTCAAAGTTCAGCAGAGAGAGAGAGAGAGAGTACATTTACAACAGCAGTCAATACTTGACTTATCTAGATCTAGCATAGATCATTTCGTATAACGATGAGATCAGTTGAAGACATTCTGCTTCAATTGATTCTCAAGGTGACTCCTTCACCTATCATCGTTCTGCATCTCGTCCATTTGCTGCCCCTGATTGTGTTGCACCATCATGCTGTC
>APFE030934313.1:0-13493 GCA_000404065.3 Pinus taeda | reverse complement strand
GAGGATATTCTTGTCAAGGGTCTAGGACTTGGGATTGATCAATAAGAAGCTTCAATAAGAGAAATTTACAAAAGGATTTTCCTGTCTAAGAGAGAGAGGTTTTGCCCTGGCGAAGAGCCAATATCTTGTGTTCTTGTTTCTTGTGTTTTGGTAGTAGTTTGATGAAGTAAACACACATACAATAATAATAAGAGAAGAAGATCAAGCTAACAAGTTAAATTGAAAAAGTGTTCCACAAATTATTATCAAGTTAGAAAAATCCTACTATATCTAATTGCCCTAGATTTTTCAACAATGATGAGATAGCAAACTGTTGATTTGGGGTAGCATCGAATGTGCTCTAGCCACGAAATTTAGTGGAGAGGTTGGGGCACATGAGATCTCCAATACCCAAAAAGGGTTTGGGCAGGTTCTAAACAGATCAGGAGATATTAAAATAATTAATATTTTTAATGGAGTCCCTAAGTTTAAACTTAGGGAAAATAAAATATTAGTGAGTATTAATATGAATGTGTTAGAGTGGTCCAAAAGACATGGATCATGCCAGATCTAATCTTAGCCATTGATTAGGGACTTAATCTCGGTCGTTGAATCGTCAACAGGAAAAGTATAAGAGGAAGCTTGAGGGTCACTTGGAGATTACACTAGATGATCAGTCATTCTATTCTCTAGAGCAGGGTTTGCTAAGAGAGATAAAATCAATGATTGGGAGAGCAGCTGAGGGGCATTGAGTACAGAGAAACAGAGAAGGCAGAGATTGTGCCGAGAGAGCAGCGCAACAGCCAAGGAGGGTGACACAGAGCCAGCAATGGCTCACGCAGGGCCACGTAGAGGCTGCCAAGTGTTGCGCAGAGCACCAGAGGGGCCAGCGCAGCTAACGCAGAGGCCCCTAAAGCTGACACAGGGCCAGCTTCAGACAGAGAGGGGCTGACGCAATCCAGTTTGGGTAGACGCTGGGGTTGCAAAGCAGTTTTGTGCTGAGGAGCTGCCGGAAGGATTTCCCAGGGTTTCAACCAGGAGATTTCTCTCAAACTGTGAGGTGTAGCTGCTAAGGAAATTCTCTGTTGGGTAGGCCAATTTCGGCACCAAAATTGTACTCTGATTTTGCTTAATAAGGAAAGCCTCAGAAAGTTGCACTGATTTTCCCGCATTGGGTTTTTCCGGGGACATTGGTCCAAAAATAATGGTTTCATGTGGTGTGTTTGTTCTTGTTTCTTTTAGTTGTTGATCTGTAATATGTTGAGCATGCACTGGTGTTAATTTTCAGTATTTACTTTGTAAATAACTTGTTAAAGAAAAATAACAAGTAGGTGCGAATAAATCACAAAAAGTGCATGAAGGGTTTCTAAACTAAGTAAGCTTAGAAACTTCAACATGGTATCAGAGCGTGATTGCAAATCACAGAAGGACTAAGAGACATCAGCCGAGCGGAGCAATAGTTGCAGAAAACAGCTGTCCCGAGGTGACAGAAGATGTTTCTAGCAGCGCAGAGACCAAGAAGTGTGACGCAGAGCCAGCCAGAGCCACGCAGAAGAAGTCAAGAGTTGCGCAAAGCCTCAGTGAGGCCAGCGTTGCTAACGCAGAGGGCCAAAGTGTTGATGCAGGGCATCCTAAGGCTGACGCAGACCCATCTGGCATGACGCAAAGCCAACATGGTGCAGAGAGGGGCTGACACAGTTCACAGAGAGGCAGTCGCTGGAGTCTAGAAGGCTGTAGAAATATTGCAGAGTGGAGCTGGTGAGGTACTGTAGTCAAAACAATAACTGACAGAGCAAGGCCAGAGGAGTTGTTACAAAGGGTTTCTAGCCGAGGAACCTGGATCAGCAGTGTAGTTGCACAAGACGACCAGAGTAGGGGACATCTTGACAAGCAGCAGAAGGATTTCCAAGAGGGAAATCAAGACTTAGAGGGAGTCTAGAAGAGAACTTCCAGATGGGAAGTAGAGACTCAGAGGAGTCGAACCGAGAACTTCCAAGAGGGAAGTACAAGAGCGTCATGGCACTACACAGGGTAAGAGACCAGGATAGACTGGATGGAGCATCAAACTTCACAATCTGGAAGGCCAAAATCTTATCAGTGCTTGACAGGAATCGTGTCAAGAACTTCGCCTTGAAGGTTATAGCTATCCTAGTCAACCCCAATGATAACGACAAGTACGAAGAGGCGATGACGAGGGCCAAGTGCATTATCCTTGACGGGGTCAAGGATCATGTGGTACCACATATAGCCGAGAAGGAAATGGCAGTTGAGATGTGGGGGGCTCTCAAGAACCTATACCAGCATACTTTTGTGCAAAGAAGAATGTTGGTCAAGAACCAGATGAGGTCGTATCAGATGAAGAAGGGTCAATCAATTGACACCTTCCTCGGAGGAGTGAATGAGATCTGAGACCAGTTAACTGCTATAGGAGCGACACCGGATCAGGAGCTTATGGTGAGGACAGCCCTGAATGCTGTCTCAGAAGATTGGGAAGTGTTTGCCCAGAGTATTCTGGGTAGAGGAACTCTCCTACCTTGGGACGAGATGTGGACAGCTCTTCGCCAGGAAGAGATCAAACGGCAGTCAAAGACAAGTAACAGCAGCAAAGGGATCAAGGTTCAGCAGGAGCAAGAGGATGTGACCCTAGCATCTGAGGGAAAGCAGGAGAAGCGGAAGAAGAAAGATCTCTCCAAGATCAAGTGCTTCCATTGTGGGGAGATGGGTCATTATGTGACTCAGTGCCCAAGGAAGAAGAGTAAGGGAGACTCTTCTGAGACTAAGGCAGCGCCAGCACATGCAGAGAAGAAAGTTTTCACAGACGATGACTGTGCCATGAGTGCACACACGCCACTTGAGCAAAGTGAGGAGACATCGAGTTGTAGTCAAGCGAACTACAGGTGATGAGGGGCAGGATCCTTGAGGTACCCAGCCTCTTGGATTAGACCTTGCTACGAGAGCCCTGACGAGGTGTAGCAGGACTGGCTGAGTGGGTAGAGACGGACGCAGATGGAGCAGCAGAGGGAGCTACAATGCAGGAGTCCCAAGATAGCGCAGAGCTAGCAGGCTGCAGCATTGCGAGAGGCACAGGAGTGTTGCACCAGTGCAAGAAGGCACAGCGAGGTGTGCAACGATGCAAGATGCAGAGAGTTGTTGTAGCAGCGCAGAGGTCAGAGAGAGGGAGCAGTTGTCAACGACAGAGGGAGCTTCAACATCAATGGGTGTTTCTAGCCCAACAGGGAGGTCAATTGAGAGATCAGTTACTCACTTCTCAGTAACCGAGTTGCAGTGCAGCAGTGGGCAGCACGATGAGGCATGATGAGAGGAGGTGCAGTGCAGATGTAGTGCGGGGAGAAAGGACCAACAGCAGCATGGATGCAGAGGGAGTTGTCATACAGATGCAGCAGTGGCAGTGGCAGAAGCATGGGCAGCAGTACAGGAGGCAGCAGTGCAAAGGATGTTGGGCAGGAAGGCCTAGCATCAGCACACGTACCGATGCCAGACGATCAGAGTAATACTCAGTGAGGAGTATTGCTAGAGCACAGTCCTCGCTAAGAGGGAGTGTTGATTTGGGGTAGCATAGGATGTGCTCTAGCCACAAAATTTGGTGGAGAGGTTGGGGCACATGACATCTCCAATACCCAGAAAGGGTTTAGGCAGATTCTAAACAGATCAAGAGATATTAAAATAATTAATATTTTTAATGTTGTCTATTAATGAGTATTAATGTGAATATGTGTTAGAGTGGTTCAAAAGACATGGATCAAGCCAGATCTAATCTTAGCCATTGATTAGGGACTTAATCTCGGTCGTTGAATCGTCAACAAGAAAAGTATAAGAGAAGGCTTGAGGGTCACTTGGAAATTACACCAGATGATCAGTCATTCTATTCTCTAGAGTAGGGTTTGCTAAGAGAGATAGAATCAGTGATCGAGAGAGCAGCTGAGGGGCATTGAATACAGAGAAATAGAGAAGGCAGAGATTGTGTCGAGAGAGCAGCACAGGACCCAACGAGGGTGACGCAGAGCCAGTAAGGGCTCATGCAAGGCCACGCAGAGGTAGCCAAGTGCTGCGCAGAGCACCAGAGGGGCCAACGCAGTTGACGCAAAGGCTCCCAGAGCTGACGCAGGGCCTCCTGGGGCTGACGCAGGCCTAGAAAGGCTGACGCAGGGCCAGTGTGAGACAGAGAGGGGCTGACGTAGTCCAGTTTGGGCAGACGCTGGGGTTGCAAAGCAGTTTTGTGCTGAGGAGCTGCCAGAAGGATTTTTCGGGGTTTCAGCCAAGAGATTTCTCTCAAACTGTGAGGTATAGCTGCTAAAGAAATTCTTTGTTAGGTAGGCCAGTTTCGGCACCCAGATTGTACTCTGATATTGCTTAATAACAAAATCCTCAGATAGTTGCACCGGTTTTCCCGCATTGGGTTTTTCCAGGGACATTGGTCCAAAAATAATGGTGTCATGTGGTGTGTTTGTTCTTGTTTCTTTTAGTTGCTAATTTGTAATATGTTGTGCATGCATTGGTGTTTATTTTCAGTATTTACTTTGTAAATAACTTGTTAAAGAAAAATAACAAGTAGGTACGAATAAATCAGAAAAGTGCATGAAAGGTTTCTAAACTAAGTAAGCTTAGAAACTTCAACACAATCTCCATGATCATCAAGAATTATGCCAAGAGGGTGATCAACAAACCAAGAACATGTGAAAATACCACCAAGAAATAACCACAATCTCCATTCAACCAAAAAGAAATGAGTCTTCCCCAACCAAAGATCTCCATCAAATGATATAATGCTGAGACAAGAAGGGGCTTCTTGAAGATATATCCCCACAAGACAATCTAGCAGCTCCAAGGAATAAGAAGCAAATACACATCCATGTGATGATAACAACAAGGTGGAACCTCATACAATATAAGGTGTGCTACATCATAAAACCAGATTTGGGTTTCATCCTCTGAATTCCTAGTCATTTTGCATCTAAATGTATTCATGCGGTACATGTTTAGTTCTATTCAAGGCACTCTATAAGAAGTAGACATTTATTTCTATTAATGTTTATTTCATCATTAAAGTAAATCTTGGTACTTTGGTTAATCATATTAAGATTTACTTATTTAGGCTCACATAACAATTATTGTATAATTGGAGAGAACCCCCTTGGCCTCTAGAGAGCCGGGCTAAAGTGAAGAGAGGGGTGCATTAAGGTGAGCTGGCCTAAAGTGAAGAGGGGTGCATTAAGGTGATAGTGATACAACTCCTACTAGTTACACCAAGATTACATCCATGGATTGGACTTTTCACTTCAATGCTAGTTTAGGTGGTAACGGAAGGGTTTGATGAATATATACCCTTCAAATTGAAATTAAGACTAAGCCTTTAAATTTTATTACAAAATAGATGCCACCTATTGAATGGCATCTATAGCTCGAAGGTAGATATTTAAATTTTTAACTGCAGTGAAATGGAATCAAGAAGTGACAGTTGTGGAGGATGCCCATGTTGTTATAATAGGTGATTTATTGTTCAATTTATCTGCTCTGCATATGTGTTTCTACATTTGAGATTACCTATGCCTAGAGCAACTCAGGCACAGAATTTGGAAAAGTCCAATGAATGTGTGTGCAAATGAGGGGCCGACTTTTGCAGGCAGAATGTGCCTTTGGACTGTCTTTGTGGTTGCAATTTATCCTCTGATGTGTTTCTCTGTTTACTCTTGTTTAATTCGCCTTACCTTTCTGTGGATTTTGATCTTGTATGCATGTGTAGCACAAATTCTTTCAACATTTTTTTTCAAAGTATACAAAGGGTATATGCAGTGATGAATTGTTGTAGGGAAAATTGTTGGTATCCTCCTTACCCAGGTTCAAATACTGCATGTAACATGTTGGGCTCATAACGAGCATTTCTTGTAATGGCTTCGAGCCTTGTTGTTTGAGCAGTCCCTCGAGGACCAAAACATGTATATTCCTCATAATGGAATATAAAGATATTTCTCATGGAAATATATATATACACACACACAAGTATGGTCTTCCACAAATTCCTCTTGGACTATCATCAAATAGCTTACTACTTCATTTCGTCCTTAATAATATCCATTTTTTTCATATTTTTATAATCTCCTCTTTTTGGTTATATATATATATATATATGCCCACAGGGCATAGAATAGACAGTGATAGCGTGTACTGTTAAGTCACTCTGTGATGTGAAGGTCACCAGTTCGAAACTCCTTGGGCAAAAATCCAGCCACGTTAAGACTGGTGTGGCCCAGGCTGGGAGCGATTGCTGGGTGTTTTGATAGCTTAAATGCCTCTAGGTCGCAGTTTCTCAAACCACGGATCAAGCCTGATGTAATCTCTGGGGAACTCAGACAACTTGACAAACAAAATATATATATATGGAGTGAGCAGATTGGCCAAAGGTGCAGCAAAGTGTCTTGAATGCAGGCTGAGTGGAGTGGAAATGGGTGGCCTCCCAACCCATGGCCTTATTGCCTCCAAGCAGAAGATGTGACACACAGCCAACAGGGAACAAAACCTACTCTGATACCACTGTGATGAACCAACAGTTTCATTTAGCCATCTCATAAAAAAGAGACAAAAGTCCATAAATATATTTGTCCGAAAGGACAGAAATAATTGGAAGCTAGTCAAGAACACTGCTTATACAGTACCCATGAGACATGAACATAGCCCTCAGGTTCTAACCTCTATGATAACTAATAATATAATTTATACCAACTACAGATTGTCTGCATACGTAATATCCACCTTGATACCGACTATAGATTGTCTGCATACATAATATCCACCTTGGCCCCAATCTCTAGAGTAAAATCTTAGGGAAAATTTTTATTCTGGCTGAAACACAACATTCCTATTAAAAATTGGACTAAAAGGTGTTTTAAACCATTTATCTGCCCTGGAAGAGGCAGGTTTCCATACCTGTAATTATAACTTCCTTACTCCCTTGTTTAATGATAGAACAACGAGGTATATTTTATATTGAGTCTAAGCAAACAACTCTTCTGTTATTTGGAGTATTGAAGCTACTCTATTTGAAAATGTTTTCATCTTTTCCAGTGTTTCTAAATCTTGATTTTGTTCACTAAATGCATACCTGAGTAGGAAGATGATTTATATTTGCAACTTCTTTAAAAAGAAATGATGTCACAGTATTTGTTGCATAGCGTTGATTGGCATTGTGTTTGATCACAATGCCTTTCTGCAATTTCGGTTGATGATGATCTTCATATTTCTCTGAATAATTTGGATGCACCCCATGTGCCATATCTGCAGACACTGAATTACATAGAAAAAGGTTTTAATAATGCCATTTTTAGAAGACTTCTCCACAAACAGAGCAATAACCATCCAAAACATATACCCCCAATTTAAAAAAAAAATGAGACCAGCTATTAGGAAATTACAACCAATGTAAGTTTTTCTGAGACCAACAACTATTAGGAAATTAACAAAGCAATCGAGTTCCTCTTGAGTCACAGCTATATTGTTTCTTTTCCCTGGAACATTGACAGGACCAGCATCTAACACTTGAGTAAAACATGTGCCAACCATTTTATACAAGAGAAATCACCAAAAAGTATGAACAGAAGTGCTGGCATAATGCAGCATTCGCTGTGAAACAGAAAACACCTTAGTTTCATGTTGAACATGATAAGCAAGCATTCTAATTCTACGCATCATTCAGAAAACTGCATAAACAACCCCGCTGATAAACAACCACTAACCAGCACATATGATTAGCCGAAAGGACATCATGGCAGACTGAACTTTGCTTAAACTTTACCATACACAATAGCAATTGCAGTGGCATTAATAAATAATGTTACCGCAAAATCTAGCAGTCCTAGTGCAAAGCCCCACCAGGCAAATATAGACCTTATGGCAACAAGATATCGGCCACCACTGTCACCTCAACAGCCTTTCTCCAATTGTTTAGTGGCAAATTGAATCCCACAAGGGGGGTTTCCCTATAAAGATCGCCTAAAGGTATTCAATAAAAGGAGGATTTAAGGTGATGCATGGTCTAATGACTGGGGAAGGTACAAGCAGAGTCTAGAAAGGCTAACATAAGATTTGCCAAATTTCAAGTACTCTCTCCTAAGACCTATTAGATAGATTAGTGAGCTGTTATAAGTTAGGGTTTGAGAGATATTCAACATGGCATGCAATGTCATATAACAGCTAGAAGAAAGAGCCTTTCAAGCATAGATCAATAAAGGAATATGGCTATCAATTAGGTAAGCAAGTTTTGGGGTAAGCAATTGAATTTTTTAGCACCAAAACACACATAAAACAGCAATAAAAGATATGACATCAACCCTAATTATAGGGTTTTTCCATGCGATGAATCTTAGATTTTATCTTTTCCAAGCTAATAAATGCAATCTGCAACATCAAGGCATTAACACATCAAAATAAAATTTATATTACATACAATTTCAAGTAAAACCCTAACCCTAACCCTCGATACCTAGAAATTAGAGAGGAGAAAATATATATAGAAGTGGTTGATCATAACCTACTAGTAACTAGACTAGTTCCTTGATATAATTGGGCAATGGAAACGTTTAGCACAAAATCTATAAAGACGGCCTTGATGAAGACGGTGAGAATACGAATCTCTACATAGAAACCCTAGCAACTTCCTTAAATGGCAGATTTTAAGATCAAGAATTCAAGGTTCAAGGTTCTCTTGAAGGATTCAAGGAAAACAATTCTACATACCATGAAGATTAAGATTTCAAGAAAGGTTTGCAATTTGAACATGGCACACAGAGAAACCGTCACTCACATAATATATGCATGAACAATCCAATTATTGATCCAAGGAAACTTATCCAAAGCCAAGAATATAGCTCCAATACACAAAATGCTCCATAGGTCACATCTCTCAAAAGGTACAAGAAGGTCGAAATTCTCCAAGGGAGGTCGAATTGTTACAAGCTAAGTCACTTGACACGGGGATTCGAGATTCGAGTGTCGGATATAGACATGCTGACCCCCTGGAACAGGACACGTTCAAATACGTTATATATATATATATATATATTATATATATATATATAATATATATCTTATGTTGTACGGAAAACAGGTACGGAAACCGCGGAAACGCGTTTGGTACGGCCGTGAAACGCATTTCCGGCCGTACTGCCACGTTTTCCCGAAAGCAAAACGTGGGCTAGTACGGCGGAACGTGTCTTTCAGGACGTACAACCCCACGTTTCCTCATTAACTTGTGTTTTTTTAAAATTTGTTTTTTAATTTTACTTTTAGGGTATGTTTAGTGACTTCTTGTTGCTCTAAGATGCATGTCATTAAAGTTTATTAAAAGTGAATTTTTTGCCCTAGTGTTGATATGCAGTTCATGGTTAATGTTAAAATTCTTAAAGTAAAAGTGATTTCTCCTTAATTTTTCATTTTCTTCTTTTACTTAAATTTTTTTAAACATTACACATTGAAATGACTCAGGATGTTTGAGAGTGGTTTCGCCCTCATTGGATTTCATAAGGAGAAAGTAGAATTTTAGATCTCACTGAAAATCCAGCAGACTTATTTGTTTTTCAGGATTTCAGGATTGGAGGGATTGCAATGTTTCCATTGGATTTTATCACGTACTAGGGTATGGAGCTTGTATTTAATCAAGAGAACGAAGCCCTCTATGCAGGGGAAACTCCCAATAATCAAGATCATGTAGGGTACTAGGGTATGAAACGTGTATTTAATCAAGAGCACTAAGGTCGTTCAACTATGCAGGAGGAGACTCCCAATACAACAATGGTCCTTCTAAAGAATGGGATGTAGATGCAGAAAATCCTGATTTGGATCTCTCTCTTGCAGCCTTATAGTCTTTATTGTACTTGCAGGCCTCATATATTAATATAAATAAGGCGATTTTGAGATTTGGATATATTTAATAAGGGTTGCTTTTGAATATTCCGATATTTTTATTTTCATTATGTGATCATTCAAGAGTAAATGTGATGTAAATTAAATCTTAATGTTTAAGTGTAACAAATATAATGTATTATCATTTATGCTTTATGATTGCACATAATATATATATATATATATATATATATATATATATATATATATATATATATTTCATACACAAATTCTCATTCATGATACAAATTCATCGATTCAAACATAGATCTTCATCTAGATGTAAGTTTTACAAAGTAACATTATGCATAGAAAATTACAAATACAATTGTGACATAAATGATAAATGATAAATTATAAATTTATAATTCATATTCAATTCATCAATGATCCAATAGGAGAAAGACAAGATAGTAGCTTAAAGATATTGTAGTTTTCTCATTAAGTCATCAAAATCAAAATGTGTTACTGTTTACATAGGTAGTGCAATGCCAATGGCAAATAGAAATAGCAAATACAAAACAACTACAACTACAAGTATACAAGCCTCAAGGCAGCAGGTAGCTCATGACTCATGTGTCATCAATCCTCATAGTCATCATCAAAATCAGCATCATTGTTCTCATCATCATGGTCACCACTGCTCTCCTTTGTTGCATCCTCCTCCTCTGTATCCAAAATCATCTCTGCATCTGCTAGTGTGGAGAATGACCCCTCTATAGTATCACCATCATCAATTCTGACAGGCTCTAGCACTTACTTGTTGCTTGAATCTCCTTGAAAATGCTCCCACACCCTTTGCTCCTTGTTCCCAAACACCCACAAACCCACAACAAATCAAACAAGTGAATGTGCAAATAGAATGGGGAAATACGCCTTTATAACACTACGGGGGTTCTTGATTTCCGGATTCGAAGTGTCCTGATCAGGACACGTTCCGGATTCAAAGTGTCCTAATCGGGGCACATTCCAGATTCGAAGTGTCTTGATCAGGACACATTCCAGATTCGAAGTGTCCCAATTAGACACGACATGTCCCAATTTTCGGACACAAATCTACCCGAATCATGTCCGATTTGCCGAATTCGGGACACGTAGGGCCTGGGGGATGAATCCAGTTTCATAGGTTACAAGTGATAATGATTAGGATGAATGGTCCTCTCCTCTTTATATGAGCAAGATGAAGTCAAATATTAGCCTAAAGACCCTAATGACAAGTTAAATCACAATAAAAATCTTGGGTTACAAACCAACCCACCATCTTTCAACATAAATTCTAAGAAAATCCCACATGTGTGATCCATGAGGCCTATAGGGATGACGTCATCCATAAAATGAGCTCCAAATGTCAAGCGTTGATGCTACGAGGTGCCAAGTGTGATGTACTAGCATCCTAAAATCATCATTCGAAGGTTGGCCTTCAAATCCTCATCAATAGCTCTATGTGGTCCCAAAATCCAGTTGGGGCACCACAAAGGGGTCTCCATGGGTCTCCAACTACTCATGATTTCCATCTCTCCTCCAAAGTCAAGGGCTTTCCAGGTGCTAAGACCATCCAAGACCAAGTCACAAACCTTCCTTGATGAAATCCTTCTTGAAACAAACTTGTTGCTCTATCCTTCTCCTATAGTCAACGCAAGTCAAACTATCTGCACTACTGCAATTTCGGTTTCAGCCATAGATCTGCAACCTCAGCATATCTTATGCCCTTGCAATTCTCATGTGTGAGCTTTTTGGAGGTATCTTCCTTCTTTGCTTGAATAGGAATGTTATGAAACCAGCTCAAGAAAAGATAGAAAAGATAGATCAACGCCTTAGAATTCAGCCTCTTCGAGGGGGCAACCTCCTTTACATTACATAAATGAACAATTCTTGGATGATACAAATGAAAAGACCTCCTTTCTATATATAGGAGTCTAAGGGGTCATAACATAATCAGAGCCGACATAACAATAATAATGTAAGGGCACAATAATAATAATAGTGGGCTTCTATGGGGCACAATAGTAACAATATGGGCACTACGTGGGTACATCAATTTAATAAGTGGGTTGTACTAATAACAATAAGGGGTTACACTAGTAGTATAGGGGCCTAACATGCCCCTCTCCTTCCAAAAGTGTTGTCCTCAACGCTTGAGTAGTTCTTGATGCTTCTGTATAAAATTCTTGTCGTCCCATGTGGAATTTTCTGCTGGTAAGTACTTCCACCTGATGAGATACGTTGAAATTGATCGATTTCTTAGCTGCTCCATATGAGGATTTGGTGCATCCTGTAACCTGACTCTAGAAGTAGCATCTGCATCTGCCAGGCGTGCATTTTGTGATTGTATCCATGCCTGCACTGTGGCATCATTTCGTTTTATAGATGGCCCTGCTGATGAAACTGATGAATGCACCAACACTGGGGTATTTGCAGACAGATTAGAACCTCTTTGATGTAATGCTAGCATCTTGCCATGCAGTAAATTAGCTAAACCATTTAAGTCTTTCTTAGCATGTTCTTGACTACTTGCGACTTGATGTCCCTGCAAAACTCTCGATCCAGCTTGATAGTTGCATAGAGAAGAGCTTACTGTGGTGACTACAATATTTGTACCAGGAGAACTACACCCGCGTTTTGATGCATCACTTGCTTTTCTGGCAACACCACGCGCATCACTGTCATTTGTCATATTTTCAGATTTCATTACCTGAAGACTGGCAATGGACCTTGAACCATCAGCCTGCTTTAATGAGGCCCCATGCATGAGTGTGCTATTTCTTGAGACCATTTCAAGTAATCTGGACTGTGTTACTTCTGAACCAAATTTTGTACCTGCAAGGGCTAGGTCATTGGATGTGGTAACAGTTAAACCTGACCTTATGGAGCCTTGTTTTACTTCCGAAGAAGGCAAACTAGCTCTTCCATCACCACTAGAATTTAATGTGCCATGCCCAACCACTTCAGATTGAGGATTACGAATAGATTGGCAATTATCTATCCCTTGACATATTGCAAAATTTGAAACCAACTGTCTTGCTAACAAAGCCACTATAGCTGATGTAACAGTCCTGCCTTCAAAAATTAAGTTCTTTGGAAGCCCTTCATCTCTTAGTCTAGGATTATCTTCAGCGTTATTTGATTTAATCTTGGTTTCACCTGGAACAATTGGTGAGGTAGTGGAAGAGGACACTGATGCCACAGATATTCTTTCATGTGACAATAAAGCACGAGGAGGAGCCTCATAATCACCGACCCATCTAGGGCCAAATGAGACACCTGGGGGCAGAGCTCTCCTTATCTTCTGAGCTGCAATCTTCCAGGCAACTGGTCCAAGGTTTGCAGCAAACCGAGCAAGAATTCTTGCATAAGCATGCTCTGACCGAATTCCAACAGGGATTAGCTGCTTTGACTCCCCATCTAGAATAGTAAGTATTGAGTCATTTCCATTCTCTAGTTGGTTAAATGGCCTGTAAGTAGCACGACGGTTTTCTCCCAACTGCAGTGGCCGCCTTCCATTTCTCCAAACCGGTTGCTTAAGAGTAGAAACTGAATGTTCTTCTGCTTTCTCAGAATTGCTTTCAGCCAAGAATCCCATACCATCTAAATTTCCAAATAGA
>APFE030934312.1:0-36991 GCA_000404065.3 Pinus taeda | reverse complement strand
TATTATTTATCATAACAACTAATTCATAACTATATTTGGAATAACTAAAATATTAAATAATTTATAACTAAAATCAAAATATCAAATAATTCCATTCTAACTTTTGGGAATTTCTATTTACCTATTCAACTATTGTCCAACTGTTAGTTTTCAACGGCTAGTTTTTCAATGAGTGACCCAGGGCTATGATGCATCCCCGCTATTGATTTTTAAGATTGTATGATTTTTTCACCTTGCCTTGAGGATATACCTCATTAGTTGTTTGGAAATATCGACCAAATCCTAATGATGTGATTAATCTAAAAGACATTTATATACCATATCGATCACAAAAGCCTTAGATGTAACATTACATGCACATTTTTCTTATTAGCCATATTCATTTTTTCTTATTATAGCCAACATTAAATCTTCTGTTAAAATATTTTTGAAAATTTTAAGATTTAAACATCTTAGAGATAGATTTTTTTGTTATAGCATATTCATTTTTTTAATTATAACCAACATTATTTTTTATTTTTATTTTGAATGAACAAATGTACAAACTTTACACATCTCTGATGAACAAGATACTATTTCAAATATATATATATATATATATTATATATATATATTTATTTATTTTAAATTTAGCGATAATTAGTTCTATATAAAATATATAAAATATTTAAAAAATGCAAATTTATTTTCACTTTGTTATTATTTTATATTTTAATTTATATTTATTTACAAAATTATATTTATTTTATTAAATTAATTGGTATATTAATTATATTTTATTGTACAAATTTTATTTTATTTTATTAAATTAATTGGTATATAAATAAAGCTTTCATCACTTAAAAATATTTGATATTAAATTTTAATAGAGTAATTTCACTAATAGACAAATAAAAAAACATATAATAAAGAATCTAATAGACAAATATTTTTTTTTTTATATTAAAGAGTTATTTAATCAATTAACTAAACTACTCAAATTTATTATTATTTAATGATAGCAATAAATAATTTAACGACATTAAATTTACATATTAGTTACTTCAAGCAATGGAACTCATCTCCATATTTTCAAAATTAAAAACATGTTACATTCATTAAAAATTAAAAACATGAAACCTCTCAAATGACCTATTCTCGTGTTTACAAAAAAATTGGAATATCAAAACTATGTTATTACATTTCCTATTAAAAAAACACACACACAATATTGTCAAACTCAACGTCTGTGGAGAGTCGTGCGACGTATATTGTCCATCGAATCCTAAGGGTTTTACAGAAACAAAACACTTGCTTTACGATTTATGCTTTCACAGAAATCCACCAGTACAGTGCATGATGAACTTCATATTATCACGTTTAACTTGGGTGATTATCTCCATTTCTGATGCATTTCATTTTTCCCATTCGCTTTCATTTCACTGCCTTTCAACTTTTCGCTCTTCGATTGTGCCAGACTTCCATATTATCTCTCTTTAAACCACGTTTGGACCCTTGTATAATCGGTTAAATGTGGGTTTAAGTTTCCATTTCGAACTTCTACCGAATACTTTTAATAATTATTTCATTATTTGCATATTGTACGATCTGTCACATTTGCTTTTGAGTGAATAAGCATAAAATTGTCCATTTGCCAACAATATGAATGTTTCTATATGGATTATTTGCATATTGAACGATCAGACACATTTTTCAAATGGCCATATTCGATCGAGCACATTTGGGCATTTTTATTTGGGTTGCAGATTTTTACGGGAGAAGTGAACTGTTTGATCTCTTCTGACTGTCAGATTGAAATAATTTCATAATTGTGTCGTTTTTATGCTTTTTAAATGGACAAAACAAAACTGACCATTTACACGCATTATCAACGTTTTATGCATTTTTTGAAATATGAACATCAGCATTTCAATTACAAAATTACCCAGAGCTTTCGAAGGTTCAAAATACTATCCGAACAAGCGGGCTGGGTTTGTAGACTCCAGCAACAAGGCTCCCCAGACAAATCAGAAGGAACGAAGCTGTTTTACAGGATAAACTTCAGTTGGTACCAAAACGATTTCGTTTAGGCTGTAATCGTTTCGTAATGAAATTGTACCAATGGCATCGTTATCCTTGTGCTATAATGCAATCACTGCATTCATTCGGAGCACTTAATACGAAAACCAGGCTTTCGTGAAGCAAGTTCTGGCTGGCCACGAGCAGAGCCATCATTGCTGATGCATAACTATCCAGTCGAGACTGCAGGTACAAGACGTAAGATACGAGATGGCATGAGAGGGAGATATGAGTCGACGATTAACTAACAAGGAGGACTATTGTTGACAAAAGTTAAGATCCGAGATAGCATAAGAGGAAGATATAAGTAGCCAATTAACGAGTACCAATGTGGACAAAAGTCCGAGATGACTCAAAGGATGATAGCTCTAATGCACGGGAGCCTGACCCCTGAACTTACTCGATTGGCAATTCGGCCATATTGTTCAGCAAAATCTATCGTTCTCTGTTGGCGTGTATATATATGGCGGAACTCTCGATGGAAATCTGGATGGTTGAGCTTGACACGCGTCACTCCCTGTCTAAATGTCCCATTTTTGTTAGCTATATATTGTGTTTAAATTTGGCCAAACATGAAACATGTAGTTTTGATGGATTTCTGTATTCCAGTGAATGTATGGCTAAACTTGTCAGACATGATATCCTGTCGGAGATCAAGAATCTCAAGAAAGATTTAGGTTTGCTAATGATATGCATGCGCGACGAATTATACTTTAACAGTTTCCCTTAACTATGACTATTCAATACTTCAATTTAAGAGATTTAGGGGTAAATAAGTTGATAAAGAATGAAAAACGGAAAGTGAAGTAGAGATTGTTCTTTTCAATATTCAAAATAGCTAAATAGATTACATTTTAAACATCAATAATAAATAACTGAAGTAGAACTCGATATCTATGGAATAGAATTCAAGTAAAACTGAATTGTCTATGACACCTAGCACACAAGAGAATCAATACAATGGCACCTAGCAGACAGTGAGATTAATATCTCAACATCCCCTCCTAATTCCCACTGTTACATGTAGAGGCACTTACAATGCCTAATTTCTCTCTTTGAAATTCAAATACATTCTTGACCAATGGCTTTGTGAAAATATCTTAAAGCTAATCTTTGGAACCAAAAAAGCAAGTACTATGTCCCGATCATTGACAAACACACGATGAAATGAAAAAGTGTGTCAATGTGCTTGCTCTTTTTATGGAAGACATGATTTTCTGATAAAGAAATTGTTGAACTCCTATCACAGTAAATTAGAGTTGATTCTTTGTGAACATTGGAAATATCTTTCAATAATATTCTCAACAACATTGCTTGACAAGCAGCTGAATTGTTGTTGCATATTTTGCCTTTGAAGAAGATATTGAAACAATTGTCTGTTTCTTGGATGTCCATGAAATCAGATTGGTTCCAAGATGAACAACATACCATGAGGCGCTTTTGCGATCATCTAAACTCCCTACATAATCATTGTCTGTATAACCTAAAAGTGAACAATTTTTAGAATGTGTATAGAACAAACCGTAGTCTATCGTGCCTGCAATATACCTTAATATCCTTTTTACGACATTCCAATGATAAAGCTTAGGTGACTACATAAACATGGAGACAAAACTTCCTGCAAACATAATATCAGGTCTAGTTAAAGTGAGATATAAAAAACTACCAACTAGACTTTTTTGCAATTTGGGATCAAATCGTGGTGCTACATCTTCTTTGCTCATCTTTGTGGCTTGAGAAATTGGTGTATCAACTTGTTTACAATTGGTCATTTTGAAATTTTGGATCATGTCAGTGGCATATTTTGTTGACCAACAAACATGCCAATAGTAGATTCGTGAATTTCAATGCCTATGAAGTATTTCATGACCCATAGATTTGTCATATCAAACTTTATTTTCATTTCTACTTTGAAGTCTTCTAACATCATATTTCCAGTATAAAGAAGATCATCTACACAAAGACATACAATAATAATTTTACCTTCATGAGTTTTGGTACACAAAGTTGGCTCATGGCTCCTTCTGCAAAAACCACTTTTGATGAGCTAGGTGTCCATGTAACTGTACCAAGCTCTTGGACCTTATTTCAAACCATACAAAGCTCTCTTTAATCTGTATGCATTATGCTTGTGTCCTGTGACTTCAAAACCAGGAGGTTTCTCTACATAAACTTCTTGCAATATACCATTTAGGAAGACAAATTTTAAATCAAATTGATACACTTTCCATTTGTGTGAAGCTAATGTGGACAAAATTGTTATGACAATGCCTAACCTTGCTACTATAACAAAGGTTTCACCATAATCGACACCAAACTGTTGTGAGAATCCTTTAGGAACCAATCTTTCCTGATGTTTCTCAATGTCTCCCTTCTCATTCACCTTGGTCTTATATACCCATTTTACACCCATTTTAGTTTTTTTTCTTGGGAGATCAACTAATTCCCAAGTCTAGTTCTTCTCTATGGCAGCAATTTCTTGGTTGATTGCATCAACCTAATGTTTTTCTTTAACTGCTTCTTGAAAATGAATTGGTTGATATCAAATAAATGAAAACATATTTTGTTGGTCAAATTCATGCCCCTGCTCATATATTCTTTGATGCTTCTTGTTTTTTGACTGTCCTCTGAAGATGTTGAACCACTGGTGGATTCACTGCTTGAAGACGTACCATTTTCAGAATGGTCTGACTCTTCTTTAGCCTGAAATATTGGTGGTTGTGATTGATGGAAAGACTGATTTGAAGCTTCATCAACATGATCAAACCAAGGTTTATTTAAAAAAAAAATTACATCTATGCTTAAAACAGACTTCTTGGTAATTGGATTGTAAAGTCTATAGGACTTTGACTACTCAATATATCCTACGAAAATACATCTTTCACTCTTATCATCAAGCTTATTTCTTAGCTACTCAATAACATGTCAAAAAACTATCGATCGAAAAAATCTAAAGTGAGATACATTTATTGTTTTACCATCCCATGGTTTTTGAGGTATTGTATCTTAGAGATTGGTTGTTGGAGATCTGTTGAGAACATACACTACCATGGAGACTACTTCAGCTGAGTAATTATTTGACAACTTCTTCTCACGAAGCATACACCTGGCCATGTTCATCATTGACTTATTTTTCCTTTCTGTTACTACATTCTGTTGTGTAGTATATCTTGTTCTGCTCTGCATTATGATTCCTTGTTGTTGAAAAAAATATTTGAAATCGTTGGAGCTGTACTCCGTTTGTTAGATCTGAGTACTTTCAAAGAATTTCTACTCTTATTTTCTTTTTCTTCTTTGAACTCTTTAAATCTTGAGAAAGTATTTAATTTATTTTTGAGAAAATCCACCCATATTTTCTTGCTATAATCATCAAAGAATGTTAGAAAATAAAGACCACCACCAATGTACACAAATTTCATAATTACAATCCTTTTCATCTATAGTAGGGAGGCCAATGACCATTAAATACTTTTGAAGAAGACCTAGAATCTTGAATAGGATGTGGCCATACCTAGAATGCCACACTTGAGACTCATCTATTCTTAACACATTGTGGATAAAATAATGTGAGAGATTTCGACTTCTAAGAGTCAATGGAAACATCCAATTTTTGGGTTTTTCAACCTTTTCTATGACCTTCTATTCATAGGTTTGTCATACATGTGTTCCCATGAAATATTACGTCATAACCATGTGTTATAAATTTTCCTATACTAATAAGGTTATGCTTCAAATGTGGAACATAATAAACAACAAGTATTTATTTTTATTGATTATGTATAGTAATAATAGGGACAATACATTTTCCTTCAGGTTTAATGCAGTAACGATCTCAAAGAGTAATTTTTTTTATGTTTTGGAAACATCAAGATAAGAAATAAAAATTTTGTTACCTGTGATATGATTGCTACAACCATTGTCGAGCAACCAAAGGTCCTTGTTATGAGTGTCCTCAGAAAGATGGCAGGAAAGAAACATTGCTTCAGAGGGTCCTCTTCATTGTTGGAGAGATGGACACTACCTCTTTGCTAATATGATTGTTTCCTTTTGCATTCATGTTCATAATGCCCAAATTTTTTGTAGTAGTAGCATTGGACATTAGATTTGTTCCACGTTTTGTGTAATACCCCTCAATGTTCATGTAAATATTCTTTTAGTAGTCTAGACTATTGGTAGTAATGGCAAGGAAACAATGATTGACTCTTTGAAATAATTATGATGATGTACTTAATAGCTTTGAATAATATTGAAGATAGCACCTTGGAGGATTAACCTGGAAAAAGCATGTGAATAAATGAGATCATTATTCCAATCCAAAATCCAATGTGGATGGATAGATGGAAATAAAACTTTCCCAACCTACTCCTAAAAAGACCTAGGAGTGAATTTATGTGATAGCTTAGATAGGGAGAGAGAAAATCTAATAAATCACCCAGTCTAGGGAAAGAACACTTAGAATGGGTGAATAAAGCACCACATGGGAAAAGGCGGGCTTTAAATGAAAAATTGTACTTTCGTAAAAATAAAAAAAAGTAAGAAAACCCTAGGTTATGGGATTGAGCACACCCCCGAGAAGCGGGACACTGCTAAAGAATGTCTGCAAGGGAAAGAAAGGATAAAACACGCTGCCCTAGAATAAAAAGAGGTTTCTTATTGTGGGGTAAAATATCTTACCATGGGGGAGAACAGGGAGAGAAGGTTCGCGGTTGGGAGGAAAAACATTTTTTTCAGGTCAATTCAACTGCCTATGGTTATAGAATCTTGGTTGAAGGATATTTGATTTTCTATGTAAATTTTAATGCGACTTGAAAATTAATGGAATTGCTATTTGGATTAGTCTTTAACTGTGAATATTATTGCTACTGTGGATACTATTATTGTTCTGATTATTTTTATTACTGTGTATATTATCACTGCTAAATTCGAAGTTGTATCTTAAATGGAAAGGGGTTTTAATATGATTTGCATGTAAGTTGTTGTATTTATAGATATAAATTTATGATTCAAGAGTCCTAGATAATAGTGGCATATTTTATTTTTAATTCGTAGAAGTTTGATATAAATTTTTATGGGTTGAACTGATGGTAGGCGGTTATCATAATGGAATGAACTTATATGAGAATCAAAGTTCAAAAACTCATAAACCGTGAAACTTTCTATGCACTCTCAGAGTAGAGAATAAAGTAGTATAACAAATGTTGGATGATAGATAAATATTACACTATGAAATTATAAATATTGATCTTAATAGATCATAGATGTTCCCTGTGAGGAATTCTTTGTCAGGACTATAAGCTGAAATCAATAGGTAAAATAAAAAGACAACATGCAAACATTGTTGTTCAGAGCATTAGTTCCAGAGAGCAGATAACTTACAACTACTTAATATAGTATTGGCACCTAAAGCGCCACGTAAGTCCATGTGACAAAAGTCATTTTCGTAGGAAGAAAATTTACTTAAGGAAGTTCTTTGTCAAGCCTGAATAAATAAAACTTTATTATAAGTTGGTATTGGTTATTTCTAGTTAAAACAAACATAGGTTTTTCAACCTTTTCTATGACCTTCTATTCAGAGGTTTGTCATACATGTGTTCCCTTGAAATATTACATCATAACCATGTGTTATAAATTTTCCTATACTAATAAGGTTATGCTTCAAATGTGGAACATAATAAACAACAAGTATTTATTTTTATTGATTATGTATAGTAATAATAGGGACAATACATTTTCCTTTAGCTTTAATGCAGGAACGATCTCAAAGAGTAACTTTTTTATGTTTTGGAAACATCAAGATAAGAAATAAAAATTTTGTTACCTGTGATATGATTGCTACAACCATTGTCGAGCAACCAAAGGTCCTTTTTATGAGTGCCTTCAGAAACATGGCAGGAAAGAAACATTGTTTCAGAGGGTTCTCTTCATTGTTGGAGAGACAGACACTACCTCTTTGTTAATATGATTGTTTCCTTTTGCATTCATGTTCATAATGCCCAAATTTCTTGTAGTAGTAGCATTGGACATTAGATTTGTTCCATGTTCTGTGTAATACCCCTCAATGTTCATGTAAATATTCTTTTAGTAGTCTAGACTATTGGTAGTAATGACAAGGAAACCATAATTGACTCTTTGAAATAATTATGATGATGTACTTAATAGCTTTGAATAATATTGAAGATAGCATCTTGGAGGATTAACCTGGAAAAAACATGTGAATAAATGAGATCATTATTCCAATCCAAAATCCAATGTGGATGGATAGATGGAAATAAAACTTTCCCAACCTACTCCTAAAAACACCTAGGAGTGAATTTATGTGATAGCATAGATTGGGAGAGAGAAAATCTAATAAATCACCCCGTGTGAGGGAAAGAACACTTAGAATGGGTGAATAAAGCACCACATGGGAAAAGGCGGGCTTTAAATGAAAAATTGAAATTTCGTAAAAATAAAAAAATAAGAAAACCCTAGGTTATGGGATTGAGCACACCCGCGAGAAGCCGGACACTGCTAAAGAATGTCTGCAAAGGAAAGAAAGGATAAAACACGTTTCCCTAGAATAAAAAAAGGTTTCTTATTGTGGGGTAAAATATCTTAGCATGGGGGAGAATAGGGAGAGAAGGTTCGCGGTGGGGAGGAAAAACATTTTTTTCAAGTTAATTCAACTGCCTATGTTATAGAATCTTGGTTGAAGGATATTTGATTTTATATGTAAATTTTAATGCAACATGAAAATTAATGGAATTTTTATTTGGATTAGTCTTTAACTGTGAATATTATTGCTACTGTGGATACTATTATTGTTCTGATTATTTTTATTACTGTGAATATTATCACTGCTAAATTCGAAGTTGTATCTTAAATGGAAAGGGGTTTTAATATGATTGGCATGTAAGTTGTTGTATTTATAGATGTAAATTTATAGTTCAGAGTCCTAGATAATAGTGGCATATTTTGTTTTTAATTCGTAGAAGTTTGATATAAAGTTTTAAGGGTTGAATTGATGTTAGGCAGTTATCGTAATGGAATGAACTTAAATGAGATTCAGAGTTCAAAAACTCATAAACCAAGAAACTTTCCATGCGCTCTCAGAGTAGAGGACAAAGTAGTATAACAAATGTTGGATGATAGATTAATATTACACTATGAAATTATAAATATTGATCTTAATAGATCATAGATATTCCCTGTGAGGAATACTTTGTCAGGACTATAAGCTGAAATCAATATGTAAAATAAAAAGACAACATGCAAACAGATTTGTTTAGAGCATTAGTTCCAAAGAGGAGAGAACTTACAACTACTTAATATAGTATTTGCACCTAAAGCGCCACGTAAGTCCATGTGACAAAAGTCATTTTCGTAGGAAGAAAATTTAGTTAAGGAAGTTCTTCATCAAGCCTGAATAAATAAAACTTTATTATAAGCTGGTATTGGTTATTGCTAGTTAAAAGAAACATAGTAGAAACCAGTAGGACATTAACATAAAACTAGCTAATTTTATATTAGGAAACATTTCTTAGTTGTTATCAGGAAATGTTGCTTAGTTGTGTCCATCATAGTAGATAGATGATCAACTTATTACATCTTCATTGATGTAGAAGAACCCAACTATAGGAAAATCGACCATAAAATTGAATCTAAGCGACCTTATGCTAATTATCTCAGTATGGGAATGAAATGGACATAACTCATTTTATATCATACCAAAAACAGTTGTGCACAATCAAAAGAAAACCATAAAGAGGACTATCATTCTGGGGAGTTAAAGGTCAACTACGATTGAATAAAAACTACAAATAATTAATATAGATGCTATGAGAAATAAATTTGGGAAAACCCCAAGCCATGGCCGGTATGGGTTTACCGGTGCGTTTAAAAGAAACCATGGGCATATGCTAGTATCAGGCACGCCAAGTAAACCAGTATAGGGGAAAAATAACTATGTTATGTCTATAATTTAATTCAATTTTATATATAAAGACAAAACTTGAATATACCATTTTTATATTATATGGAAAAGGAAATAGAATTAGAATCCTTTATTTTCCTGAGAGACAGTCGAGGCATGGAAATAAATGGAAATGACAGAGTTAATAATCCATTGCAAATCCTTGCAACTGCACGATCATATTAAAGATTCAATTAATGTCTCAAACCCAAAATTGGATTTTTCATAATAGTTCTTAAGCAAGACAACTAGACTGATACATAATTGTAACTACCAATTTACTGTCATAAAGTAATGGTGTGAAACATGTAGTGAGCCACAGTATGCCACAAAAACTAGTATTAAGTATAAATCCAAAATCATAACTCCAAGGTGGGTATGACCCCCTTTCATCAATTACTTATACAAGAAAAACAAAAAAAAAAAGTCATTTGCAGGGCGAATATGCTTCTATCTAATTCCAACAGACCACCCAAAACGATCAGCCAATATGACTACTTGTAGTAATTTCTTCATGAATACGATAAGAGACAAACAACCAACCTGGAATAGTGCTCTGTCTTGTTAGAAGGCAAAGCTAGAGATTATTGCACAAGGAAGGAAATGTGAAACCACAACTTAGTTGTCATACCTGTGAAAGAATAAAAGAGGAAGCACTAAAATTAGAAAATTGGGTAGAATTCATCTCACTAACACCAATAGGTAAGGGGGATTATATTTGAAATAACATTCAGAAATTATTAGATTACCTGTATTGAAAGTGATGGAATTCAGGTCGAGAAGTACTTGCAAAGTGACAAAATGGTTCAGGACCTAAACAAATATCATTCACTCGTAACCTAGAACTAAAATCAAACTCAGATAAGAAATTGTGATGAAAAATTTATCTTACTGAATCTATAAGGGGAATGTTTGGAGAGTGCATCATTAAATTGAGAGAGGAGATATTTGTCACAAACATACTTAGCATAACCCACATCCATAATGAATTAGGGAAAATTTTAAGAAGACATAAATCATGGCATAGGTTATCATATGTACTTGGTGGGGTTGTTAACCATTCAGGTTGAAGTCTTGGTGTAGTTTTTGGGACCCAAACCAGTCATTAGAATACCTGTTAAGTAATGTGAAGAGAAATAAATCATCCTGTGAAGGACCACTAGACTACCATAGTGGCCTTTAGAAACAAAAGAAAAATGTAAAAATATTCACCTGAATGCAATAAAACTCTCGAGGGTAAACCCTAAAATAGTGTAACTAGGAACTAATTAGCGTAGGTACGAACGACTCCTGTAGGTATAAAAGTCGGATCTTTCAACATCAAGAAATTGAAAATCAACATAACGACCCACATTTCTTAGCCATTGACAGGAAACAAAACCATACAAAATGCATATTACCTCAGGGGTAGAGTGGGCAGCATTGTACTCTTCTTCAGGATTAGAGCGGTGGTATTATAGTTAATAGGAATGAGCAGAGCTTACCACTTCAAGCCTTCTTGTGAATTTTCTTCATGAAATCTAGTAAACCTTTGCCATTAACACCACCTAGCCTCAAAACCAGTGTCTGCCCATCAAATACACCCACTAGACAAATGAAAAAAGAAGAAGCTAATAGACTCGGTAGGTCAACATATGTTGCGAAGGTAGGGTTAGGGTTCGAACAATTGTCATGGCTATGATTGGATGGTCACAGCAGATCCTGAGCATCATATAGTGCCCAAGGCAGAGCTCATCCTTAATCCATTTGAATGACAGGTGGTCCTAGACCCATGGCTAGAAGGGATTTGTTCTCAAATTTCAATGCCTTTACCTTAATCAATGTAATGAATTTCAGACGTTGCATAGTTATGAAAATGACACTAATGGGTTAATGGGTTGTTATTAAGCTAACTAAAAACATGGCTCTATACAATAGGCATACAAAACTATATACCTATCTTAACATTATTAGTAGAATATAACATAAGTGTGTGCATCAATCATATTACAATAACAATGTTAACTTATGAATATGTGAATCTAAATATATTCATATGGTGGATGGTGGGGAGGGAAAGTTAATGTGTTATGTATATAAACCCTATAGACCAAAAATGGGTGCAAACTTACCATGGAATACTTGTCAGGTGTTAATGGTGCAAGTGCATTAAGACGAGCCAATAAAAGTGATAAGTTATTAAAGTCAGACCAAGAGCCTAGCAATGTGATGGATTGATCACATGTCAAGGCTAGAACATTTTAAAGTTTATTTTTGAATAAGTTTTTGATATTCAGTTAAGATTAGTTAGAAATATCTAGTTAAAAGAAATGATTTTGTAGTTAGTAGGTAGTTAGGGCTAAGGGAAATTGGTTCACATCCATGAACTCATTTTTTGGACAAGGGCTTTTTAGTTTTGAAGGGGAGAAGCAGAAGATTTTTGGGTGCTGGAAATTTTAGTGTGAGATTGAAGTTAATTGAACAACATTTCATTGACCAATGGTTTTTGTAGCAGCAAATTGAATCTATAAGTGTGTGACACAATTATTTTCTTATGTGTTTGTGAAGTTTATGAACCATAATATTAATATCAAGAGATTGAAATTGATTTGGTCTTTAAATTGCTGTGTTGAATGAGGAATTATTGCACTATGTTTTCTCTATTATTTAAATTTAAAAGAGAACCTAGAGAATCATATTTCAATTAATATTTTAATCCTGTACTTTTTCATCCAAGATTGTGTATTGGAAAGAGTCATTTTACATTTCATATTTGAGAATATAGAGCACTCTATATCCAACAAATACAAGAAAGAAAATTCGTAAAGGAAAACTGTCACTAATCTTTTGGGTCCATTTATGATCAAAGGAAGATGAATTTCAAAATCATGGCATATGGGTTTTTTCATAGCAGAGCCTTTTTGGTAACTCACAAGATATTTCCAAAAAATATCCTTCGTTTGGTAGTTACGAAGGGATCTTTAAGATGTGTTTTTACAGACTACGTGATTGGAAAAAAAAAATGTGTTCCTCCTGTAACATCATCGTAGTTTGTTGTGAGAGTCTTGTAACAACACTGTAGTTGGCTATGAGAGTCCTGTAACAACACAGTAGTTTGTTGTGAGAGCCTGTAACAACATTGTAGTTTGCTATGAGAGTAAAGATTTGTTGTTCATCCTATAACAACATTGTGGTTTGCTGAGATAACAACTATCAATTTGTGGTATCAGAGTCTTAACATTGTTGGTCTCTACAGTATAGAGAGATGAATAGGTGTGCAAGAAGGGCATGAGGCTGAGGAGGCATATCCACAGGAAATGAAGAACTCCGGGAAGAGATAAGGAGACTACAAATTCGATTAGAAGCCATGGAAGTAAGGAGACAACAGGATGCTGAAGGTGGAGATGTTAGCGAGGTTGAAGAGGAACTTGAAGAAGAAGGAGCAACACCTGTTGAAGAAGCTGTTGATATTAAGTTGTTGAGAGCAGTATTGGGATCAAGTTTAAGGCCAAAGCTTGAAATCTCTATTTATGATGGTAGATTGAAAAATGAGAATCTACTAGATTGGATCAGTGAGATGGAAAAGTATTTTGACTGCGAGGAAATTGACGAGCATAAGGGAGTCAAGTTTGTTGTGACAAGGTTGAAATGCCATGCTGCACTATGGTGGGACAATGTACAAGTTGAAAGAAGGAAGAAGGACAAACCATTGATCAAGAGTTGAGATAGAATGGTGGTGAAGATGAAGAGTAAATTATTTCCAAAGGATTACTAGCTAACTCTTTACGACATATGAAAAATCTTAAACAAAAGATAATGGTAGTAAGAGAATACACCGAAGAATTTTACAAGGTGAATTTGAGAGCAGGCTATGTAGAAGATACCCTGGAAAAGATAGAAAGGTATATCAATGGCTTGAGGGTAGATATTCAAGATGAAATCAACATAATTTCTCCAAGGACAATAGAGGAAGCATACCAGTGCACTTTAAAAGTAGAAGAGAAGATATCCAGGAAGCAAAGCTCTGGTAGAGGACGTGGTTTTTCGTAAGGGAAAGGACAGACAGATGGAAGAGGAAACTTTCATGCACAAAAGAATGATGCAGGCAACTCAAATCATCAAGGGCATTCAGAGAAAAAAGGGAGCAGTAGAGGAGGAAGACCTTACTAGAGAGGTAAAGGTAGAGGAAGAGGCAGAGACACTACCTACCAGTGTTACAAATGTAACAAATTGGGTCACTGGTCTTTTGAATGTCCTCAGAATGACAATACGGGACAACGAGGTGCATACATAGCTCAAACAGAAGTAGTAGAGGCACAAGTACCTAAGGTAGAGAATGTGCTAGAGACAGGAGAGGTGTTGATGATGCAAAAAGTATTGTTAAAACCAGCAAAGGAGACTTCTAAACTAGTCCATCGAAAATCCTTATTCAAGACAATGTGTAAGGAAAAAGGAAAGTGCTGCAAATTGGTGATTGACAGCGGAAGTACAGAAAATCTAGTTTCCCAATCAATGGTGGGAAAATTTGGATTGCAAAAGATTAAGCATCCCACACCTTATAAGGTATCGTGGTTGCAAAAAGGACACTAATTGTTTGTGCATGAGAAAAGTGAAGTTGAGTTTCATATAGGCAGGTATAAAGACAACGTGCTCTGTTACATAATGCCAATGGATGCTTGTCACATCCTTTTCGGTCACCCATGGTAGTTTGATAGGAAAGTGACACATGATGGATAGAGAAATTGTTATAAGTTTGAAAAGTATGACATCAAGCACACTCTTGTACCATTGAAATAGGAAAGTACAATTGAAATAAGGAGCCCAAAATCACTGCTACTTAGTGGAAAGGAATTTCTACAACAGATGGAAGAAGAAGAGGTATGCTATGCAATGACTTGCAAGCCAAAGGTAGTACTTTTGCACACCGAAATTGTATATTTACCTCTTGAAGTTCAGGAGTTGCTGCATGAGTTTTATGATATTGTAGTTAATGAGTTTCCAAGTAATTTTCCACCCAAAAGAAGCATCAGTCATCACATAAACTTGATACTAAGAGCAAGTCTTATGAATAAGACTACATATGGGATGACACCCAAAGACAATGAGGACGTGAGGAAGCAAGTCCAAGAATTGCTGGACAAAGGACTAATAAGAGAAAGTTTGAGTCCATGTGTCGTACCTATAGTATTAAGTCCAAAGAAGGGTGGAGAATGGAGAATGTGCACTGACTCTAGAGAAATCAATAAGATAACCATTCGTTATAGGTTTCCATTGCCACAGGTGGATGATATGATGGATTACTTGGGTGGGGAAACTTACTTCTCAAAGCTTGACCTAAAAAGTGGTTATCATCAAATTCGGATCACAGAAGGAGACGAGTGGAAGACATATTTCAAGACCAATGAAGGCTTGTATGAGTGGATGTCATGCGATTTGGCTTGTCAAATTCACCTAGTACCTTTATGCGGCTGATGAATGAAGTCTTGAAGGAGTTCATTGGTAAGTTTGTCATTGTTTACTTGGATGACATCTTAATTTTCAGTCAAACTAAAGAAGAGCACTTAAGACATTTGAAGTATGTTTTAGAGAGATTGTAGCAAGAAAATCTATTAACTAACATGAAGAAGTGTTATTTTATGAAGAGTGAACTTGTATACTTGGATTTTGTCATTTCTAAGGATGGCTTGAAAATGGATCCCGAAAAGATAGAGGCAATTGTAAATTGGTCGTCACTTAAGAATATTTTTGAGGTGAGAATTTTTCATGGTTTAACCAACTTCTACAGAAAATTTATTAGGAATTTTAGTGGCATTTGTGCAACTATCATTGACACCATCAAGAAGAATAGGTAGCCATTTTATTGGAGAGTAGCAGCCAAAAAAAAAAAAATTAACTATTGAAGAAGAAGATCATTGAGAAGCCAGTGTTGAATTTTCCATACTTCAATTAGCCCTTTCATGTGAGATGTGATGCTAGTGGGACAACCATTGGAGCTGTACTGAGCCAAGAAGATAAGTGTGTTGCATATTTCAACGAGAAGTTAAATGAGTCAAAACAGAAATAATCTTTCTATGACAAAGAATTTTTTGCAGTGTTTCAAGCTTTGAAGCATTGGACGCATTACTTGATGCCTAACGAGTTTGTTCTATACACAGATAATTGTACCGTATAATACATTATGTAAAAACATAAGTTAAATCATAAACATGCAAAGTGGGTGGAGTTGCTTCAAAGTTTCACTTTTGTTTTGAAGCACATTAGTGGGAAGGAAAATAAAGTGGTTGATGCCTTGAGTAAGAGATGCTTAATCGTGTAGGAAAGTCAAATACAAATTTAAGGCTTTGATTACTTGAAGGACTTATATGACATTGTTACTAATTTGAAAGAAGCTTTTGTAGAATGTAAAAATCTAGTCAATAGGAATATTAGTCAATGGAAAGAGTTTACGTTGCAGGATGGGTTATTGTTTAAGAACAATTAGCTATCTATTCCCAACTACTCAATTTGGGAAAACTTGGTCCAAGAAAAGCATAATGGCAGGTTGGCTGGACACTTTGGTGTTGAGAAAACACATGGGCAGTTGAGTCATTTTTATTTTTGGCCTAAGATGAAGGCAGATGTACAAAAGTATGTGAGTAAGTGCAAGGTACGTCAACATGCGAAAGGGAGAAGTTAGAATGCTAAACTATACATGCCATTACCCATTCCCAACAGACCTTGGGATTCAGTGAGTATGGACTTTGTTCTAGGTTTAACGAGAACCCAATGAGATAATGATTCAATCCTTGTAATTGTGGATAGATTTACTAAGATGGCTCATTTTATTATGTGTTTCAAAACTAGTGATGATACCCATGCGGCTAATATGTTTTTTGATGAGATTGTTTGGTTGCTTTTTGTGCCAAAAAGTATAATCTCTGACAGGGACACAAGATTCACAGGACATTTCTGGATAACCTTGGCGAAGAAACTTGGCACCAAGATAAATTTTAGCTCAACCTATCATCCATAGTCTGATGGGAAAATAGTGGTTGTAAACAGGAGTTTGGGTAATTTGTTGAGGAGTTTAGTAGGTGACGAACCATAGCAGTAGGTTCATGTGCTAGACCAAGCTGATTTTGCAAATAATGAATTACCAAATAGGAGCACAGGAAAAAGTCCATTTCAGATGTTGTACGACATGCATCCGAGGGGGATTTTTGAGCTAAGAGACTTGGGAAAGATTGAGCATAGAAGTCTTGACGGAGAGGATTTTGCAACAACATGAGTGAGTTACACGAGCAAGTAAAACAAAGATTACGAAATACATGCAGCAACTACAAGAAGCAAGCCAATGTACATAGGAAAGGGGTAAACTTTGAAGTGGGAGATGTGGTCCTAGATCACCTAAGAAAAGAGAGGTTTCCAAGGGGAGAATATAACAAGTTGAAAGTGAGTAAGGTAGGGCCTTGTAAGATCCTTTGCAAGTTTTCAGAAAATGCTTATGAGCTAGAGTTACCTCCAAGAATTGGCATTTCACCCACTTTTAATGTAGGAGATTTGTATCACTACACATTTGGTGATACAGATCAAGATTCTCATACTCTTGACCAGGATGAAGGAAAGGAACAACACTGGCTAAAGCAAATGCTTGTGGCAAAGAGTTTAGAGGCTGAACAAATTTTGGATACATGTGTTGCCAAGAGGACCAGAAGGAAAGAATATTTGAAATATCTTGTAAAGTGAAAATATCGTCTCATGGAGGATTCTACTTGGATGGATGAAGCAACAATATAAAAAACAAGTCATTCTATGGAGGATCTTATGAGCAAGATCTCATAAAATTTTCTTTCTTGGGAAGTCTCATGCAAGTGCATTAGGTCGAGCACATAAATGTGATAGCTTATTAAAGTCAGACCAAGAGCCTAGCAATGTGATGGATTGATCATATGTCAAGGCTAGAACATTTTAAAGTTTATTTTTGAAAACATTTTTTATATTCATTTAAGATTAGTTAGAAATATCTAGTTAAAAGAAATGATTTTATAGGTAGTAGGTAGTTAGGGCTAAGGGTAATTGGTTCGCATCCATGAACTCATTTCTTGGACAGGGGATTTTTAGAAGGGGAGAGGAGGAACATTTTTGGGTGTTGGAAATTTTGGTGTGAGATTGAAGTTAATTGAACAACGTTTATTTTACCAATTATTTTTGTAACAGCAAATTAAATCTTTAAGTGTGTGTGAGACAATTATTTTCTGATGTGTTCGTGAAGTTTATGAACCATAATATTAATAACAGGAGATTGAAGTTGATTTGGTCTTTAAATTGTTGTGTTGAATGAGGACTTGTTGCACTTTGTTTTCTCTGTTATTTACATTTAAATGAGAACTTGGAGAATCATATTTCAGCTAATACCTTAATCAATACTTTTGCATCCAAGATTGTGTATTGAAAATAGTCCTTTTACATTTCATATTCAAGAATACAGAACACCATGTATCCAACAAATATAAGAAAGAAAATTCATAAAGGAAAACCGTCACCAATTTTTCAAGTCGATTTCTGATCAAAGGAAGACGAATTTCGAAATTTTGGATTCTAGGTTTTGTTGAAAGCAGGGTCTATTTGGTAACCCACGAGAGATTTCTGAAAAATATCCTTCGTTGGGGAGTTACGAAGGGATATTTAAGATGTGTTTTTACAGACGTCATGATTGGAAAAAAAAACACTATGTTCCTCCTGTAACAACATTATAGTTTGTTGAGAGAGTCCTATAACAACATCATAGTTTGTTGTGACAGTCCTATATCAACACCATAGTTTGTTGTGAGAGCCTGTAACAACACTGTAGTTTGCTATGAGAGCCTGTAATGGCATTGTAGTTTGTTGTGAGAGTCTGTAACAACATTGTAGTTTGCTGAGAGAGCCTATAACAACATTGTAGTTTGCTATGAGAGTAAAGATTTGTTGTTCATCCTGTAACAACACTATGGTTGGTTGAGATAGATGACATCAATTAACATTAAATAACTTAGACAGGGTCTATTTGGTAACCCACGAGAGATTTCTGAAAAATATCCTTCGTTGGGGAGTTACGAAGGGATATTTAAGCCGTGTTTTTACAGACGTCATGATTGGAAAAAAAAACACTATGTTCCTCCTGTAACAACATCATAGTTTGTTGAGAGAGTCCTATAACGACATCATAGTTTGTTGTGACAGTCCTATATCAACACCATAGTTTGTTGTGAGAGCCTGTAACAACACTGTACTTTGCTATGAGAGCCTGTAATAGCATTGTAGTTTGTTGTGAGAGTCTGTAACAACATTGTAGTTTGCTGAGAGAGCCTATAACAACATTGTAGTTTGCTATGAGAGTAAAGATTTGTTGTTCATCCTATAACAACACTATGGTTGGTTGAGATAGATGACATCAATTAACATTAAATAACTTAGACAAATAGACATTGTCTAGTCAACCAGGTAAGCATGGTAGCCATGAGATTGGCTTTTATGGTAAGTATAAGTCTATGAGCATTGGTAGAGAGGGCGAATTTGGATCGAAAACAGGTACTAATGACATGTTGGAGTTGAGAGGAAAACCACAACATATAAGTGGAGGAACCGCCACTAAAGGGAAAGGTAAAATTCCTTTGTATGTCTCTTCTCAATGAGTTAATAGGAACAAATAGTTTGCTCATAAGGGTTGCCTAATGAAGGTTCATGACATTTTTCTTCTCTGTGTTTGGTTTTGTCGAGGTATCTACTACTCTGCTACATGATGATGTTCTGATATACCTCACCTTCAACCTCTGCCTTCCTTTCTGCCACCTTTATACCCTCTACCTTTGCCAAAAGAGAGTTGTACTTTGAAATCTTCTTTCATGGAATCTTGTTCCAAGTTGAGTCTTGTTTCATGTACTAAAAGTGATCTAGTAAACTATTCTACTAAGAAAGTTGTAAAATCTTTGGATTCCAGAATGGTTGTTACAATCATGTCATATTTCTTGGGTAGGCCATGAAGGAATTTTTGAACATTTTTTTGACCTGTAATGGTTTCAAAAATGAGTTTTCTCTAACTGACTACTCCCATGACTCTAGTCATGAATTAATCCACATTCTCTGTGTCAATCATATTTAGAGTTTTAAACAATTCTCTCAATATCTGCAACTTAACAGTCTTCATTGTATCATTACCTTGATACACAATTTCTAAAATATCCCGATCTTCTTTTGTTATTGATGCATCAATTATCTTGTCAAAGATAGACTTATCAATTGAGTTTTGTATCCAACATTCTTGGGCTTTCATAAATGTCTTCATTCTTACATACCAAAACACATAATTTTTGTCAAAAAGAGTGAGAGTCTATGGCAAGGCACTCGAGAAAGCCATTTCTTGAAATATGAATGTGCGTGATTTTTTTACATTCTTCTTTCCAAAACCAAAAAACTATCTTCCGAAAAATACAACGCATTTTGTTTCATTAACAAAATGCTCCTCTTTCCCTTTATAAAGAAATAGTATTTTATTTAAGTAAACTCTTTTTTAAATTTTAATTACAGATTATTAATACAGAGGAAATCTTAAAAAAGAAAATTACGTGTATAATCTATTTATTTTTAAATGAGACCCTTCCTTTTTTTAAATTGTATCCGTTAAACACACTTTTCAAATTGTATTAAAATATGGGTCCTTATGAATATAGAGAACGTGACCTTATTTTTTAATCACACGAAATCTCCTTAATAAAAATTTATACCACGAAGTTCAAGAATTTGAGTCCTCGAGCTTCGACGACTTTGTTCTTTGTTCCCTTGGACTTTTCGCAGTTCCGATGTGATTTTATGCACACAATTGCGCAGTCCTTCAACGCACGGGGTGGGGAATTTTGAACTTTTCAACAATTTCGTAAGGTGAGACAATTTTTGCAGTTTGTTTTTGGCTGACCTTCAAAATTGACACACTGAGCCTTTTTTTTTTTTTTAACAGTTGTACAAGTTCACTTTTCCCTTCAGCCTCTCACGACCCTTGATTCTTATTTGTGAGCCCAAAAAATATTGAAGCGATACTCTCTCTAGAGTCTTATGCAACCATGTGTTTCGATAACATGACAAATAATGAAAAACAAAAAGTGGAACAGAGATTGCTTTTCTCGATATTCAAAATCGCTAGATAGATTACATTGTAAACATCAATAATAATTGATAGAAGTAGAACTCGACATCTATGGAGTATAACTTAAGTAAAATTGAACTTCCTATGACACCTAGCAAACAAGAGAACCAATACGATAACACCGACGAGACAATGGGATTCCTATATCAACATAGGTCAAACAATTGATCCTTTTGATTTACAAAAATTTAACTAAATCCCTTCATTGTCTAGAATTTTTGTAATGAAAGAATAGTTAGCATTAATATGTTTTCTTATTCGATAAAAATATTGTATTTTTATAGATTTATTAATGAGTTGCTGACACAATACACTAGAGTTCATACTTATTATTCAAGATCACCAATACTCTATGTAACCAAATTGCTTGAAAAACTATTTCTATTATTGCTACATACTTTATTTTTGTTGATAAGATTGTCACAATAGGTTACTTATTTGATTTCCATGACAATACACTAGAAATATGATGGACAACATTTCTTAAAGTTATTTTTTGCCACCCAAGTTATGAGAAAAATTATCATTAGTTTATCGAACGAATAAATCATTACTAGTGATTGTGTATAATACACTATATCCTGTAGAATTGAGGCTTCTGTGATCCATGTCAAATTACGAGATATTCTTTAGTGTAAATCACATAAAATTTCATTTGCCGACGCGTTTTGAACCAACTAGTGTGGTTCATCGTCAAGACAAGTTGAAGAAACAGATCTAGCTTAGCATGTTAAATAGTCTGAGCAGAGACTCCAAACTATTAAGCTAGTAATATATCCTATTAACCTAATAATATATCTTAAAATTGATTTTCCAACTTTCCAATAAGAGTCTCTTGAAAAAAATCTATCTACCTAGATTAAATTAACAACATACATAATATTTGTTTTAGTGGTAGTGAGATACATGAGACTGCCGACCAATCCCTTACATACTTGGATCTACATTGAATCCCATAGAGTCTTTTGTACATATTATACTTGTTGCAATTGAAGTTGGTGTTGCTTTATATCTCATCATATTTATATTGAAAAATGTTAAGATAATTTGAGAGAATCTAACAGATATCTATAACAATAAAAAAAACAAATCATGAAGACATCAGTGGCACACAATTTACTTTTAAAAATCTTTATAGAAAAATGAGCCAAAGATATGAATTTGGGCAAATGAGACCTCACGTTCAGCCCCACGCACATTAGAATGGATTATCATGATTCATTTGAAAGTCTTCAGTACATGCAAGATATAAGAACAACACCATCAGATACCAAAACAATAGGCATGAAAGCATCGTTGTTGACCTAAGAAATGCTTAAAACAATGATTCTCATTCTCCAAGACAAGGTTAACCTAACACTCTCCCATGTTTAAACTTGAGGTAATTATCTTAGTCCTACCCCTCTATAGGCTTATATCAAGCATGCCAAGGTATTGAGCACATCCCCCTTTTTACCTACATTTTTGTCTAGAATTTATGGGTAATTTACCATTATACATATGCCTAACTGGGTCTCATAGTCATATACATATTTACATATAATTAAAATATTGAAATCTATAATAATTATTACTTTTTTACCATTATACATATTTCATTGCTTCTTTTGAAGGAATATCTCTTACCACTTACTGACCAAATCCATTAGCACCACTATAAATTTGCAAAGCATGTTTTTTCTATGTGCTTTATAGACCAAAATATCTACACCATGTTGAATCTAACTAAGCCCATCAACACTTTGCTTCCACATGACATTTCTTGACTTACCACTTAGAGCATTCCTTCAGCAACCAAAACTCCTCTAATAAAGTTAAGGGTATTCTTACAAAAGATAACCTAGCCTATCATGGCATCCATCCACAAAGTGACTATCCTTCTTAGTTGTGAACACTTAATTAAAATGAAACCAAAATATTCTATCATTCCAGGCTTCCTTTTCCTATCTTTAGAAAAATTCCATTGGACATTCATTTGACTAGTAGTCATTTTTTCAACTTGTATTATTATATCTTTTCCATCCTCAGCATGACTTATCTAACCTACCATAAGATCTTTTCCTTGGTGGTGCTCATAAGTTTGGGGTTTGACATCAATGCAAGAGCTTACACTTTTCCATCATGACAACCAATTTTTATCAATTCTAATGTTTTGAAGCAAGCCAATAATCATTATACAACCCATCAATATATATTCTACATAACTACCTCTCACACATGTCATTTTCTTCATAACTACTCCATACACATCTCTTTTCCTTTCCTATAATAAGATTGTTGCACTGCTTTACCTTTGTTTTCAAAACCCTAGAAATTTATAGTAAAAATGCTATCATTTAATCCAACATTTACAATTCTTGTAATGACCAAGGGTCTGAAATATTCAACATGAAGAAATTCCCTATGGAGAGTTTTGATCCCATCCCCTAACAAGATCATAGGGTTAGCAATCACAATGTAGTTCGAAACTTGTACGTATCCAACATTGGATCTCTATTATTCATTTTTTTTAGTGATTTTGATGTCTTAATATTGTTTCTCACTAACTCCCAAAAGGACTAGAGTTTACCTTGACATGTTGTTTATCTATGCCATATGGTCTTCACTGGGAGAGCAATACCATACCACGTGAATTCATATTGGGGGATATATATTGAGGAAAAAATGACATAATATATTGAGCATATAATAGGGGGTAAAGGGTTTTTATATTGGCATGTATAAAAAAAAGAGCTCAAAGTTAATGAAAAGATGTAAAAGGGTATAAAAAATGTTAATGAAAAAATGCATACATACAATATCTAGTGAAGGTAGGGGTGTTTAAATTGGGAAGGTGTATTGGGTTCATATTGGTAGGGGTTAAATAATGTGATTTTTAGATGTATTTTCCAATATGTAGTCAAATTAAGGGTATTGTTTAGTATGCCATTAATGTAGGTGCTATGTTAGAGGTTCATTGAGTGAATCCCTCGTGATCTATGCACCACAGATGTTTTTATGGTTCCCCACTGTAATATCTTATGCCGCATCATTGAATCAATAAATCACTTCATAAAGTTGCATGCTTTTAAAACTTCATTCTTCAATTTTCTAATTCCATTAACATAATTAACATCATCATCTCTTATTGCTACATCATCATTAGATCTATATATTTGTTCACCCCTTCTTCCCCTAGGTCGACTCAATTGCTTCCTCTTTCCTGCTAGATTTCAAGTCCAAATTCATATTTGGCTCTACCTCCAATATGTTGACATCTAACCATTATCTTTCCCCTCTTGTATCAATTCATTTCACCATCATTAGTGAGGGTGGCAACTATTAAGGACTTGTTCCCATGGTCATTCACTAAGAAGTTACTTTGTTGCCACTACTAAAAATCTATTCTTTCCACATAGCCTTAACTATTTTGTTTTCTAACTCTATTTTTCTTTCCATTATGAAAATACCTAGGCCCCGATAATATATCCATGCATTCCTTTGCATATTTCGAAATAAAAATAAAAATAAAATTACCTTTTCCACTTCATCATATAAGTAAAATATCTAGGGATTCTCTAAGAAACAAATTCCTAAGTTACTCTTGCTAGATAGTTTAGATAAACCTAGTTGTAATACCATGTTAAAAAAATCAACGAGTGTGATCCCATGCTTAAAATAAATCATAATTTTAGAGAAATGATTAACCAACAATAATAAGAAAATTACGTAAATCATGTACACATCATTGACGCACAATTTATGTTGGAAAATACTTTCAAGAAAAACCAGCCAAAGATATCTATTTTCCCATGATGAAAGCCTAGAAAAGTTAGTGTGCCTTTGTTTTTCACCTAAAGAGTATTAAAGGAGTATCTCAAGCCTTTTAAAAGTTTAATTATGTCGAATCCACAAGTAACATACAGTGGGCCATGTAGAAATTATGGTGTAGATTTGTAACTGCTCATGAAATTTTAATCAAAATCACAAGACACAAACCTACTCTAGTACTCTTAAGAAATCAAGTCGCAATTTAAAACATCAATCACAAACATGAAATGAGAAATAAGACACATGCGAAGAGTATTTTTCCTGGGGAAATAAATTTGCTGAAAACCACAAATCTGCTTTCATTAATCTGATGACTATAAATGTATTACAATTGGTTTGCTCAACTAAGCACAACCTGCAAGTGAATAACCTATCTCTCTTCTCACTAAAAAGCTATGACCCAAATTTGGTCAATTTCTTCCTCTGCTTGAGCCCTTATTTCCTTGCACAATTATCAAAGAAATTAGGCCTGTATTATTTAGGAATCCAAAATTGATTTCTTAATTCCCAATGTTAATCATCAGATTGCATGCAACACTTGCACACTCCAGAATAATCTACAACTGATGTTACACATCCCTAAAATCTCCACCACATTTGGGGAACTCAAATTCTTTGTGTGCACTAGATATTTTGAGTTGATTGATGAGTTAAATGGATGATCATTGAGTTTGATTGAAGTCCCACTCCACAACTAACCTTCAACTAGTTCCTCCAACAGTTGGAACTAGTTTAACTAAAAACAACTTCAGATAATTGACCTTAATTGTTACAAATTGATGAATAAGCATTCTTAACCGAACTCTAACTCCTCAAACTCGAATTTACTAACTGGGTGACACAAGCCATGTCGCACAAGTTAACTATGTACAAGTTGTTTGCTGATGTGGAAATTCAAATTTTCTCAATTTGAATCATGGCAAAATCAAATTAAGAATTTATTGTAGCATTTTTCAACACTCACTCTCAGCAAGAAATGGATTATCAACCACACGTATCCTGCACATGTGGAACTCTAACTTAACTCTTGATAAGGCCTTTGTCAAAATGTTAGCATCTTGTTGCTTTAGCGAAATGTATTGTAGCAACATTATCCACCTCGACACACAATTCAGTAAATGGTGATACCAAGTATCTCTATTATTGGATCGATCATGAAATAAAAGCTTTTTATAGAGCTTAATTCAACTTTGATTATCATAATATATCACAATTTGATCCATCATTTCACCAAACTATTGAACAAGTATCTTTCTCATCCAGATTGCCTCACATGTTGTGTGACATACATCCATGTATTTTATTTAGTGAGATGTGTGCCATAAATATTCTCTTCCTATTGTACTAGGAAATTGTTGTGGACCAAAAATTGAAAATTCCACCTAATGTAGTCTTTTGGTTTGATGGACTCCATGCCCAATCTGCATCTATGAAGCCACACAACTTCACTCTCTATGTTCATACATGCCATAGTGCAAATTGGGTAGTGCCTTTGAGGCATCGTAAAACATGCTTAGCTACTCTCCAAAATAATTTGGTTGGCCTAACCATATCTTGGCTTAACTGTTTGACTACATAGAACATATCTCGTTGTGTGTTCACAAGATACATTAGTGAACCCACTGGCTATCAATAAATGGTAGCATCCACTTCCTCATCTGAAGTGGCATCCTCCTTCGTCCAGTTTGTTGCTAGAGGCGTCTCCATGGGTTTGCAACTCTCCATGAGGAATGTCTATAGTATCCCACTGACATATTTTTCTTGAGAGACAAACAATTCCACATCACCTTGATTTAATTCTAACCAAAGGAAGTAGTTCATGAGACCCATGTCCTTCATTTCAAATTATCTTGAAAGGCACTCCTTGGAAGATCTTATTAGTTGTTCATCAACAGTTAAAATCAAATCATCACATATAAGAAAATAATAAGAAATTTACCTTCTACCAATGTGTGATAGAGGTTTTCATCCTCTTCACTTTTGGTGAAGCCCAAACCCATGAGTTAGCTATCAATCCTAGTGTACGAAGCACGAGGTGCTTATTTGATACCATACAATGCTTTCTTGATTTTTGACACATAAGAATCTCGATCAAAAGTCTCAAAGAATTTTGGTTGCTCAATGTACACCTCCTTCTCAATAAATCCATTCAAAGTTTTTGTTTTTACACCCCTCTGGGGGATCTTCCGTGCAATTTGCGCAACAAGAGAAAGAATTGATATGATTGATCAGTACCTTGCTACATGAGCAGAGGTATCCTCATAGTCAATTCCCTCAGCTTGAGAGTACCCCTTGGCCATAAATCTAGCCTTAAAATTCTCTATGATTCCATATGCTTCGTCCTTCACCTTGAAGATCCATGTCAAACCCGTAACTGATATATCCATTGGTCTTGAGAAAACTTCCCAAACACTATTCATTACAATGGATTCATGTTTCTCCACCATTGCATCAACCCATATAGGTTTCTCTACTATCTATTGCTTCCTAAAAATAGGATGGATCATTATCTACACTCTTAGTCATTAGAGCCATGTAGCGAGTGTATAAATCAGGTGACCTCATCTGCTTGCAAAAATTTGAAGGAGCTCCCACATTATCCCTAGTATCCTGCACAAGTTTATTAGCTTATCTAGTTATTTTCTTGGCTTCTTTGTATGGTTCTTTTTGAGTGGATGTCTCAACTCTTTTCTCCTCAACTTGTGGTTGCTCCACAACTTCTTGAGGCTCCTAAGTCGGAGCTAAAATCTCCTCTTCTGGTGGGATCTGAAACTCCCACTCAAGAGAGAACTCCATCACTTTCTCCTAATCAAATTTTACATACCTTCACTCAACTTCCATTCTAAGGGATGGAAAGTAGACATGATAGTTGTGCAGAGTTTTTGTGTAATCCACAAAAAACCCCAACTCTATTGTTGGCTCAACCTTCTTCCTTGTTTCTTACGAGACATGACAGTAAGGAGAGGCTCCAAAAATAATGAAGTGTGACTCATCCATATTTCTCAATGAGAAAGCCTCCTTTAGTTTAATCATGCCCAGAATCTGATGAGCATTGTGGTTCTACAAATAGAATGTTGTGTTGCATGCTTCAACCCACACATGTAGAGGTAGGCCTTGGTCATGCAACATTTACCTTGCTGCTTCGAGTGCCTTCTTCCCTATTATATTGTTGGTTGTGTGGTGTTGTCAACTCTTGTCGAGTGCCTTCTTCCGCACAATTTTTTTTAAAATACATTTGACACGCACTCACATCCATCATTTCTCCTGATAGCCTTCACCTTCTTTTTCAAAATTTAGATTTTTGGGATTGTTAACTTGTTGTAATATATTTTTCATAAAATTTATCACAATAAGCCTTCACCCTCTTGCAGATTTCTTTCTCAATTAGTTCCTTGACTTCTGTGAAATTGGAGAATGTCTCATCTTTCTTCCACATCACTTATGTGATAATTCATCAATAAAAAGGAAAAAATATTTGTGTCTAACAATGGATGTTGTCGAGAAAGGCCCACAAACATCAAAGTGAATCCTCTCAAGGGATGCATGTGCTATTTTGTTTCGATCATGTTATATGTATTTGTGTACTTCACCAAGGTACACCCTTTGCATACATCCTGCTGCTCAAGTTATCCTTTGGGGAGGCCTATGGTTATTTTCTAGATAATCTTCAAGGTGCCTTGATGCAAATGGGCAAGTCTTATATGCCAAAGTTCACTGACATCGTGGTTCTACGCCTTCTCCAACTTAATGGTTAATGCAACAAACTCTTCCACATCTATTTTATACAAGTTCTTCACACAAACCTTGATTTGCTACACATGTCCCATGGCTATGTGTCTCAAGAATGCTTTTCCTTTTCTGAAGATAACATCATAACCATGCTCTTCAAAAACTATGATAAACATGAGATTTTTCTTTATGCCTCAAAATGAACATGACATCCTCGAGCATGAGAGGGGAGCTTGACTCCCTCTGAAATGTGACTGTAAAAACCCTTGTCATGTTATACCTTTTGTCATCGACCAACTCAATGTGCATTTGCAAATATTTCTTCACCTGGTCACTGAAAAAACTCTCTACACCATGTCATGTGGAACAAGACACCTTAGCCCAAGTACCACATGTTCCCCATAATTGTGCTAGACATGCATGCAATAAGGGTAAATTCAAGTGAAAATTGTGAAGCCAAGACTTCACTTGCTATGCCTCATGAGGTATTCTTTCTTTCCTTTTTATGTGGACACTTTGCGGCATAGTGCATGAATCCATGACAATGGAAGATTTTAATTTTGGAAAAATATTTCTTCTTTCTCCCTTGGCTAGATTCTCATTTGCTTTGAGATTTCTTCCCTTCTCCCTTCTATCCCTTTCCAACTAATGCAATTTTTTCTTAATTCTCGCCCTTGGATGAAGTCCCATATTTGGTATTCTGCATTATTTCCTGCTATACCAAATCAAACCATAAGTGTTACCAATTTGGTAATGTCTCCTTCCAATTCACAAAATCTTTATAGCTCTGCCAACTCTTGGGAAGGCCTATATGGGCAAGACTTACCATGTCATCTTCTAGAAAATTTACACCAATCTCACCAAGTTCATCATGAAATTATGTAAACCTACTTAGATAATATGGAGTGTCATTCTTGTACATCTTAATGCTTCATATTTTATCCTTGAGTGCCAGCTTCCTATGGTTATCACTATTCTCAAAAAATTATGTCACTACTTTCCACATTTCGAATGGAGTTTCTTTTCTGTGGATATTTGAGATAATGTTATCCTGTACTCCCTCCAAGATAATTCTCCTCACCTTGGATACATCTTTCTCCCAGTGAGAAAGGTTTTGGGCATTAGATTCTGGTGGTTTTACAACATCCATATTAATGTATTCTAACAACCCATTGTCATCCAAGACTGCATCCATGCAATGAAATTAGAGCTTCCTTCCAAGGCATACTCTAACCTCAACCCATTGAAGGTCATCTGCATAACTCTGTATAGATCCTCGTACACTGAACTACAAAATCGATTCTCATTAGAAACGAATTTCGAAATTCCTTCTCTAATGTGAATCCTTCTCTAATACCATGTATAAATTATGCTGTAGATTTGCAACTTATCACAAAGTTTTAATCAAAATCATAAAACACCAACCTACTCTACTTATCTATCAAAATCAATTCACAACTTAGAACATCAATCAGAAACATGTAATGTGAAGTAATAGACATGGACAAATTATTTTTCCTGGGCAAATAAATTTGCTGAAAAATCTAATGCATGCTTATATTAATATGATGAATGGAGATGTATTACAATTATTTTCTAAACTGAGCATGACCTGCAAGTGAATAACCTATCGCTTTGCTCACTTAGAAGCTCTAACCCAGACTTATGCCTCTTCTTTAGCCCCTATCAATTCCATGAGAACTTAGGCCCTAATTATTTAGGAATTTCTCCAAAATGGATTTTGAAATTCTCAATGTTGATCATCAAATTGAATGAAACACTTGTACACTCTCGAATAGAATATAATTGATGTTACACTTCCATTGAATCTCCATCGTAGCAGGGGAACTCAAATTCTCTACATGCACTATCCATTGTGGGCTGGTTGATCAGTTAACTAGATGGTCACTCAGTTTGACTAATGTCCCACTACACAGCTAACCTTCAACTATTTCCTCCAACAGTTGGAAGTAGTTTAACTAAAAACAACTTGAGATAACTAACCTCGATTTCTACAAATTAGAAATCGCACATGCTGAAATGAAATTTAACTGCTCCAACTCAAATATATTGATTAAACTAGATGACACAAGCCATGAAACACAAGTTAAATGCATTTAAGTTGTGTTCTCATGTGGAAATTCGATTTTTCTCAATTTAATCAAGGAAAAGTCAAACTCAGAATTTCTTGTTTCATTTTTCAACAAGTTATCAAAATCATGGGTATGAAAACCACCAATATTAAGCTCTAGGGAAACATACAGTGGACATTTGAAACCCATGATTGTTCAACAACCATAATAAAGTAATAAATATTCATAGGAGAACAAATGAGTAATAAAGTTACCTACTCCCTCCTAGAAATATGTTTGTAACATCTTGTGTGATTGATGGAAAACCCAGACGAGAACAATAGGAGCCTCCCCTATCTTATCTATGCCATAACAATTGATCTATAAGGAGTGGGAAATCCTTCATTATGTACATCCAAAGGTGAGATCGTGAGAGCCATAACTAAGAGTCTCTTCCTCTGAATTTGGTGCACCATAGCAAGAGGAAAGCCCAATGACCCCAAATGAAAGACCACAAGTAAACCATACCTGGATCAACACTGATATGGGAAAGGCCACACCATTCCAAAGACCATCACAATCAGCAAGGGAAAATAAGATGTTGGCATTGACTCCTCCTTTCCCACAAGAGTCAGAAACCCTTTGGAAACACACCGTCACCATTTCCTTCAAGGTATCTCCTTTTGCTATCATCAATTATGTACCCCTTAATTTTTCATTTACATTGGTACACGAATAATTTAATTGTCAACGAAGTATAAGATTGTAGGATCATTGTTTATATTTTTAATTGTTTGGCATGATAGTAATAGATTCATGCATGAATACTTACACTTTTCAAACAGTAAGTAACCAAATTAGATCCCTATTAACCACATATTTATTCATCCAAGAGGGAGAAAATATGAAGAGATTAAACCATCTTTTTTGAGTGCAAAATTTGAGGAATGGTTTGCACCTTGAGAGAATTCATCCATCTCAAATGTATGATGAATGATATTCTTTGGAACAGAAAGCCTTGTTTTCAACCTTTCCCATATTAGTGGTTCCTTTGGGCAATGTTGAACCTTGGGACTTATGTATAGTTAATTTTCATGTCATATTTACTGACACTTATTTCTTCTTTCCATGCTTTATAGGTGGCATTGGAAGATTGTTTGATTTAATTTGGTCCCTTTTTTTTAGCAATATATGTATTTAACTCCACAACAACACATTCTACCATGTTTGAAGGGCCCAATCCTTGTATCTAGGCAAGTGGGTGATCTTTCCTAGTGCTACATTAAAAAATCATGCTTGGATCCATGAATTCCATGTCCACATAATATGTTTAGGAATACATATTATAAATATTTTGTGATCATCCTCTTCCCTCGGGATATCACGACTAAGAAATTTTGCAATATTGCATAGTATTGACATTTCAATGCTTACAACATTTACCTATTATGATGGGATACTATAATACATGTTACAGATGGTTGTATGTATTCTTCAAATGCTTTAAATTCTATTGAAAATAATAATGTATTTATTTTGCAGTGAAGTACATCATAATCATTTTGTGCTAGATTTGTGTTCTCTACATTTGCTTGAAATGATTAGGTATCAAATGTACAAATTCTAATAAAAATTTAGTTTCAAAGTTCAACGATTTTCTATTTTTCAGCTAGAAAAGATAGGGCTCAAACATAGATCCATGGGTATTAGGAACCAATGTTCTCATCATGGCATGGGAGGCCTATTGGAGCCACTTAAAAATTCTTCATCTTTGGAGTATATTTGCATATGATTTTTCTCAAAGCAATGTTAGTGTATATGTTTAGAATGTTTAAGGTTCATTTGAATCAACAATGATATTTATAGTCTATCACTTTGAGAATGGTATTATGAAATATCAAATTAAAGGAAGGGTTTCTTTTATTTCCCTTTCAAGCATTTATTTTATTAGACCAACAAAGAAAATACATTTGTATTTTTTCACAATCCCATAGATCTTTATTATATAAGTTCAGATATGAATCTGGCTACCAAACTGATAGGGGTTATTGGTAAAATAATAGATGGAGCATTTTTAAATAACTCATATAAGGCTAGGAATGGGTTGAATGCCCTCATAATTCAATCTTAAAGGGTTTTACTACTCTCTAATCCTTTCATTTGTTAGGCCAAAAAAGAAAAGTAACACAATTATGTTTCAACAATGTTAGAGATAAGTGGTATTCGTTAGCAAGTAGTTCGGATTCTTAAGTTTTATTGCTAAAGTCACATTCGGTAGACTCCTAAATAGGACCAATTTTGATTTCACTTATAATTTGAAAACAATTTTTGTAAGGATCGTGTTGATTGATTTGATAATTAGAATAATGGTGTAATTTTTTCCACAATGGCAATTGGTTTATGGTGGGCATTTCAAGCCACTTGTTTATTAAGCAAAAGAGGAAAACAAGAAGTTAGTCCGCTCTCCCTTTTTTAGAGATATATAGTCTAGAGTTTATGTTATGAATTATGCTAATGAATTGATTTTGGGTTTCATAAAATTATTTATCAAGTAACAACAAACCTCATGAGAAACCTGACTAGTGATCATAAGACATGTTTCTCTTTTATATTCTCATTCTCATTTCTATTCATGTCTTCACACTACATTGATATAAATACATGTAAAACCTATAACTATTACGCATGCAAAAAAAATGAGGTGCCAACCTCAATGTTTTTCCAAATTTGAAGTTTATTTAGACACATTGAGGTTTACACATCTTAGATTAATAATTACCTTGGGGGATTTGTATTTCCCTTTGAAAGATTTAGTTTATTAAGCCTAAAAAAGTGACACCATTTGTTTGGGTCAACAATCTTACAAACCTGAATTTTGCAATTTATGCTATTAACTTATTCTTGATACTAATAAACTAATTTATTACCAATACTGGGAAACAAATTTTGAATTTCAAAATATTTATTGATCAAGACACATCACGCCTATTTTATCAAAAACATTAAAAGGATAATTGTTTCTTGTTCTTCTCAAGTTTCCATTCATGGTCCTATTCATGTATTGGCATTACATTGCCATGGATTCATATTACAACAGACAGATTAAAACACTAAGAAAGGTAAAAGAAACTTTGAGGTGCCAACCTCAATGCTCTTAGACCCTCAAACAACTATTTGACCACATTGAGGTTATCACCTCAGGTTTTCTAATCCCTATTAGCACTTAATATATTGGGGATTAAGAGGATGTTTTGTTGGTGGCTTAACCTTTATTCATGTCCACAAATTTCTTTTTAGTTTATGCCACTTTTGTTTTCAATTGGTTATTTTTTATTCATTTGTTACAAAGACATCCCCCCCACATAGGATATAGACTACCTCACTTCTCTAAGTGATATAATAATAAGTTGTATATTCATCTATAATGTTCTCTAAATTGCCTAAAGGAGGGCATAGTAGCCTATTTAATATTATAGGCTATAGTCATTTGTAGAGGAGGGAACTCATTATTTGATGTCATATCTATAACATTAGATAATTTGGGGCAAATGAAGGAACTCTTCTTAGCCACTCAAAATTAAAATTAGGAGGGAACAAACCCAAAGGAAATCTATAAAAATAAGAGAGGAGATTCATTGTGATCATCACAGATTATTGATCTTTGAGATTTTGGGTTGAGGGTCTTGCAGGGATTTAAGTTACCTTTTTCTTTGACTGGTTTTGGTGGTTAAGGATTCCACTATAGAAAATCCTCCTTACCTCCTTACTACAGGACCAAGCTCTACTTAGCAGAACTTTATGAGGAAACAATTATCTATTCTACGGAAATAAATGGTTCTAAGCAATATTTTTGTGGAAATGAGGATTTATGAGGCAACAATTTCCCATTCTATGGTAGCAAGGGTTTTTAAGGAAATATTTTATGGTAGTGAATCACCGTTAAGACCTTATATGTTGTAGCTGGCTATCACTAAGGTGTTATCTATGGAAGTAAGATATTTATGTGTCGTGTGTGGAAAAAAATTATCTCTAAGGAATTGATGGCAACAACGAACCATGTAATGCATCATCTGTGGTAGTGAGATCTTTCTTATGGCTTATATGTGGCAGCAAGATCTTTTTGAATCATTATCTATGGCAATGAATTGTCTCTAAGGCATAATCTATGGAAGAAAACTGTATAAGGATTTATCATTGGGAGTAACATATTTCAGGGGGATTATGAGTGGCAGCAATATATTTTTGAGGCATGTTAATATTATTTTCTGAGGGAGAAAAGCTTGATCTAACCGTAAGTGTTAAGAAATTATTATTCTAAGGTAGAAAGGAGATCAAAACCTCATCATATGAGCTAGAGACATTAGAAACTACAAGAAAGGGTATATCTAAGCAGAGGGGGTCTCATACAAGTCTGCCTATAGTAGATGAAAATTGGGAATCAATTCCTTGTAACAATAGAAGGTTAATTGATTATTCACGCGGTTAGTAGAAGATAGGTTAAACATCGGGTTTCAAGAGTTTAATGGGTGACAATTGATTGGGGCTAAAGTAGCTAGGGTCTTGAACAAAGTGGAGCAACCAACAACAACAATTAGTGTCACTATGGTAGTAGAGCTAAGATAGGTCTCTAACTGGTGATGATTAGTTGTAGTTTATGCAAATTTTCTTATGATATTGTAACTCTATAATCATTTGTGGAGTCAATATTAGATTATAAAAAATAGTTCGTGGAATCAACTAGATGTTAAATTATTTATTGGGCTATTGTGTATCCAATTAAAGAGCATGCTTATTTCATAGATTAATGAGTATTGCATACTATGACGAAACACCATTCTTCTTTGTATTCATTGGAAACCCTAGATCAAAATTTTGCTCTAAGGGTAATTTTCTCTAGATAGATATCAAAGAATTATATACGCAGGGAAAGGGGTGGAACAACTTTTTGTTGGGTATTTTTGCTTCTGTTTGTGATGGATAAATACCAAAGCCATCAAAATATAAAACACAGAGGCTATGCTCTGTTTGCTTTTCTCCAAGATCTTTTACACAGAGAAGTCTTTTTAAAAATAATTACACAGGACAGAGTATTTCACCACCATAAAATTTCCATTCATTAAACAAAAACATTTACATATTCATCCTTTTCACCTCAGAGGATTCACCAAACATTTTCACAGATTTACTCTGCCTCCTATGAAATTTTTACACCACTGTGTGTAAAATATTTCATTTACATTCACTGCTGTGTGAAAACAAAACTTACAGGGAGTTACAGATTTACCTTTTCACCTGTGTGAAACAATACATGGTTTTGAAAACAAAACAACCCACTGGTTTCATTTACTTCTCCTCTTGCACTGCTGTGCAATTTTACATCACAAAACAAAATTTTTACTCTGCTGCATAAAAATCACTTTTACATTACAGACCCAAAATATTTATGCACCTCTGTGCATTCCTCCCTGCAACACAAAATTAAACTCTATCTCCATTCACTGCTGCAAAATCACATTCCATTTTTACTGGTGCTGCGGACCACAGTTTCGTTTCACAGTGTGGAAATACATAATGTATTTTTTCAATCCCCGTGGGTTTTCTTTTTCACATAACAAAATTTGGGGTCAACGCCTTTTTAAAAAAACATATATTAAAAACTTGCGCCCATACTTTCGTATTCATTAAACATTAACTTCGTCGTAAAACATTTAACGCATTACCAAAAAACATAGCAATGTTTTTAATATAAGGTATGGGATGCATTTAATTTTCAACGGGCCCGTGTGTACTTTGAATGAGCGGACGATGGACAAACCTACCTTTAATCCCACGGCGGAGGTTGTGTATCGGAAGACCTTTCAGACAGAACTTTAAACCATCGTGCAGCTTCCTTAAATCGACGGCGGTGAAAACTGGAGGTAGATCGACGGATGTAATCGATATCGGAAGGGGTGAGCTGGGTGAAAGATACCTTCCGAAAAGTGCCTCTTGCTGATGTCAGGCCAGCATCACTTGCTGGACAGTTGTCAGCTCCCAATTGCATCAGAGCTCGTTGCACGGAAACTACTTCACGCTGAAGGGTGGTGCGATATGAGAACGGCTGGTTTTGATTTACCGCGTGGTTTTCTGCCCTGTTGACTGCTGACTGCGCGGGCAGTTGGAATTATATATTTTCAACACTCCCCTTTAATTTCAACTGCTGGGCATTCGGTCATACACAGACACTTCCTCAAA
>APFE030934298.1:0-13272 GCA_000404065.3 Pinus taeda | reverse complement strand
ATTGCATGTGTGCTATGAATTCTTGTAGGTCTGAGATTTCTATTCTAAATTGTGAAATAATGTCCGCAGAGAAGTAGTGTAGGTTTGTGTCATGTGATTTTGATTAAAACTTCATGAAAAGATGCAAATATACAACCTAATTTCTACCTGGGATTAGAGTTCGATTCACAATAGAGCATAAATTTTGAAGTTGTTTCTTAGAGGTTAAAATTTGAAGATTAGAGTAGTGAGATTTCTCGAGAGCTAAGAAGAAGACCTTCAATGGACCAAGGCTAGAGTATGTCTTGGAAGGCACCTCTAATTTTGTTGCATGGAAGGACCACATAGAGGCAGTATTGGATGACAATGGATTGTTAGAATACATCAAGACAAATGTTGCAAAACCACAAGCATCTGATGCCTAAAACCTTGCCTAGTGGGAGAAAGATGTAGCCAAGGAGAATAATCTTGGAGGTAGTACAGAATCATAATTTCTCGAATCTCCATAGAAAGGAAATTTTTTTTGTGATGTGGAAATCACTGAAAAAATGTTCGAGCATAGTAGTGACCACAAGAAGCTCGTGCTTAATGATAAACTTCTAAGTATCAAGTTGCAAAAGAATGACACAATTCTGCAGTATCTTAGAAAGTTTACAAAGTGTTGTGATGAACTTGGTGGGGTTGGTGTTAACGTGTTATCCATTAATTTGTCACACTCCCCGTCTCATAACCTGAGTTGTCAAACTTTGCCCAAAATGTCACAAACTGACAAAATTTATCAATGAATTCACCATGAAAAACAATGATCATAGCATCCCTGAAAAGAAGAAGAAGAAATTCCTTGAAGTAATTCTAGAAGAGTTTGTCAAAAAAACCCTATTTGCAAGCCCAATGCTATTTTTAGCAAGAAAAACTATGCTTACCCTTTAGTCTAACTAGTAACTAGCACTAGCAACATGACATGGGATAGGAAAATCCATACCAGTCCTCTTCAAGTAGTTTCTCCAAAAAGGGAGCATAAGATTCTCTTACTACAAACCTTGAGAACAATGAGATGGTTATTGTTGAATAAGGATATGGTCGATTTCTCCCATTTTGAGTCCTTGATCCTACATTTAGGGGTCTTACCATTAATATGCTGACCTTCTTCCCCCTTTTTTGGATCGCTAACTCCCTATCCTTCCATATAAATACATTCCCATATAGCCTCAAGTGGTTGGTTGGACTAGATTAGTCATGTTGCTACTAAATTGTGCCTAATTGCTAACAATTTGTGAAGGAAAAAGGAGAGCATGAGAATTCTTGGCTTGGACTTGGAAACCCATCCAAAAGGAGGCTTCCCACATTAAGGCAATGGTTGTATGCTTACCTCATGTGTTTATTATTAATACAATGCATGTTTACTTTCCATAAGCATGTAAATGAGTACTTTCTTAGTATGATGCTCCTTGATCTGTCGTATGCTTTACATTAGGATGAATATGTTATGTTTTTCCTTTGTTTTCCTTGTTTGATCTCTCTTGTAGGTATTCATTCAAAACATAATAGAAAGGATCAAGTTTGGAAGTGAGGAGATCCTTATCGACATTGAAAAGATACTGCATAGGAGTGAGGTAGGCCATCTATCCTCTCTCATCTCATTCTAACTTAAACTAGAATAATTTTGCATGTATTTGTTTCAATTGTTACTAGATCCACTCATTGGACTAGAGGGATCACTTCTATTTGTAGAAGGAATTTCCTAGATAACATAATGTCCCTAAAGCAGACATGATAACCTTATCCCTTTTGGGCCTTCCCAAGAGTTGGCATAGCTATCAAGATTTGATGAATGGGAGGGAGAAACTACCAAGTTGGGAGTGATTATGGTTTGATTTCATATAGGATGAAATAAGGACAAATATTGGAGATGGGATTTCATCCAAGGGAAATGATGAAGAAAAAATTGTGTTAGCTAGAAAGGAGAAGAAGGGAAAAGCAAACAAATCCCAATCCAAACCAAAATCTAGTCAAGGGGGAAAGAAGAAATATTTTTCAAAACTTAAATGCTTCCATTGTCATGAATTAGGTCATTATGCCATGAAGTCTCCACATAAGAAGGAAAGCACAAAGACCTAAGGAGGAGAAACAAGTGAAGCTTTGGCTTCACAGTTTGAGCTTGAATTTACCCTCATTTCATGCATGGTCAACACAGTGATGGGAAGCGTGTGGTACTTAGACTCAGGTGCATCATTCCACACGACGAGAAATAAATATTTTTTCAGTGACATGGAGGAAAAATATTTGCAGATGCACATCGATATGGGGGATGATGGAAGGTATAGTGCAACTGAGAATCTTACAGTTAGCTTTTAGAGGGAGTGATTCTTCATCCTCAGGCTGAAGGATGTCACGTTCATTTTGAGCCTAAAGAAAAATCTCATCTCTATTGTAGTGTTAGAAGATTGCGGTTATGATGTGTTCTTTAGCATAGGAAAGGCATTCCTAAGACACATAGCCATGAGACAGATGAAGTAGATTGAGATTCTTGTGAAAAACTTGTACAAGCTAGATGTGGAGAATTGTGTTGCATTGAGCACAAATGTGGAGAAGGTGCACAACCTCGATGTCATTGAAATTTGGAATAAAATACTTGGCCATTTGCATCATGGAACTTTGAATATCATTTAGTAGATAACCACATGCCTCCTCAAAGGAGAACTTGAGAAACAATATGTACCTTGGGGAAGTACACAAAATCCACATTTCATGATCGGGATAACAAAACACATGCACTCTTCGAAAGGATCCACTTTTGTGGACATTTCTTGATAGCATCCACTTCCAGGCACAAATAGTATTTCATTTTTATTGATGACTTCTCATGAAAGTGTTAGATCTTCTTCATGTGGAAGAAGGATGAGACATTCTCAAAGTTAATAGAATTCAAGGCACTGGTTGAGAAATAAATGGGCAACAAGGTGAAGGCTTTCAGGAATGATAATGGAGGTGAGTACGTGTCAAATGAATTTAAACTTTTATGTGAAAAGAAAGCCTTCGAAGAGAGTTGACATCACCCCACAACCCATAGAAAAATGTGGTGGCTAAGAGAAAGAATCATAACATTGTGGGAGTAGCGAGGGTGATGTTCCATGATCAATGCCTACTTTTTCATTTATGGGTCAAGGTGTGCAACGCAACAATCTATTTGTAGAATTGGAGTCATCTTTGGATTCTAGGCATTATTACACTGGAAGTCCTTCTCGAGGAGAAAGTCAAATGTGTCACACTTCATGATTTTTGGAGCCTTTGTTTACTTCCATGTATGAAAAGAATCAAGGAAGAATCTAGAACAAACAACATGATTGGGCTATTTTGTTGTTACACATAAACTCCCCACAACTATCGTGTGTACTTGTTATCCCTCAGAATGATAGTTCTGTGAAGGGATGTAAAATTTGATGAAGGCAAAGCAATGCAATTATCTCTTGAGAGGAAGCTTCATATAACTAGAAGAGGAGATTTTACCTCTAAAGGAGGAACCTTAAGAAGTTATGGAGAAACCACAAATTGAGGAGTAGAGAGTGGAGATAACCAATCAATCAGAACCATCTAGAGAAGGAAGCAAAAGGACCAAGGAAGCTAAGAGACTTATGCAGGATGTGAGGAAGAATGTAGGTGCTCCTTCAAGTCAATGCATGTAGAGAAGGTCACCACATGGGTACACTAGCTACATGGTTGTTACACAGTATTTTTTCACACTCCGAGTCTCAAATCCTAAGTGTTGCACTTTGTGTCGTCAATGTTGCAAGTGTCGCAAAGTGACAAAATTTGTAAAAAACAATGTATCCACCATCAAACATGTTTAGAAGCATCCCTAAATGAAAAATAAGACTTTCCTTGAAGAAATTTTGAAGAACTTATCCAAAACCTTGTTTTGCAAGTCCAGTTCTACTTTTAGCAGACAAAATCCCACTGGTAACCTTTTGTCTAGCTAGCGAATAGCACTCACCACCTGCCCTTTGATAAGAAAGTAAATGTTGGTCCTCTTCAGGTAGTTTTTCCTAAAATGGAGGAGAATATTCTCCTACTAAATGCCTCGAGAATGACGAGTTGGTTGTAGTTGAATGAGGATTAGAGCGAGACCTCCCATTCCTAGTTCTTGATCCCAATTTAATGGATCTTCCTGTTGAAATGTGGAACCTCTCCCTCCTATTATGGATCCTCAACTCCCTCTCCTTCCCTATAAATCAAACCCTATCATCTAATAATTTGTTATTGGTTAAAGCATTATTAGCTATTTTTAAAACCATAAAAGAAATGGTAGTTATATTTTCTTAGATTTCATCTAAACATTTACTTTTCAAATTGCATTAGATTACATTGCATTGAAAAGTCCTTTTTGGGATTATCATTGAGCATAGATTACATTTCTTAGTGTCAAAAGCTGAAAAATGCATTTTCATCCATTGGGAAGAAAAGTTAAAAAAAAATCATTTTACTTTTGGTAGGTGCATTGGAATAGTGAAAGCGAAAATTCTAGTTAGGAAGCTTTATTTGTTGCATACTTGATTGTCTCATCAATGTTTACGTTTTTTCCCTACACTAGTTAACTTTCATCAAAATGAAAAGAATCTTTTTTTTCGCATATTATTTGCATCATAGGTGGGTTCCGTTGATATCGATCTTTGAGCCTAAAAAATTAAACTTAATCCAAGATCAAAGTTAAAATTTACCTCAATTAACCTAAGGAGCATTTGGAACATTAACAAAAAAATTTAGAGGTATAGGCTAGAGATGTGTTCCCACGTCATTAAACATAGGAGTTGTCATTATTTTACAATGTTGTATCCCAGGGGTGAAATATTTTTCCACATACAGAAGTGTATAGGACTGTTCACCAGAACTTTTAGGGATATTGTAGGTGCTCCATGCATGGTAAGTATATGGGAATTCTCTCATCGAATGGTTATGCATTAGACAACACTGCTAATACCACACTTCCACATAGTGTCGTGTATATTTTTGGAGTGACCAATAGGTTGCTATTCATCCATAGGTAATCAAGTCAACTGCATCGTATACGGGAGATTGGTTGTCCTACATTAAGTCCTTGGTTTGTGAAGATGTATATTTTAGTTCACAGTTTCTTGGTAAACCTTTATGCCTAGTTACCCATTTTTGATTTATTTTTGTTAAATTATAAAATCAATTAATTGACCATGGGAAAATATCTTTCCTATGGAATACTCCTTAGTAGATCTTAGGTTGAGACTAATGGAAATAATTCCCATGTCAACCAACCATTAAACCCCTCTGACAGGAATATTGGTCCTTTCTCTTCTTTTGGAAATGTTGGTGCTTCCTATATGGAAAAGTTGTCCCTTCCCAGGTTTACCATTGGTTTTCCAATTTTCTTATTTTCGACCCCAATGGTTATAAATTTCCAAACGGCTCCTCAACTAGGCTCTCCTCCACCTGAACTGTATCAACCTTTGGTTGAGCCTAAAGTTAACTCTTTACCTTCTTTGCTTGTTCAGTGTTCTTCATCTTCTTCATCTTCATCTAGTGAAAGCCTACAAGTAAGTAATTAGGTGGATAAAAATAAGAACGAAAGGAATATTAAGAATAATAAAAATAAGGAAAGGGCCAACTAAGAAACCATTACTATAGATGCAACTAATGTTAAAAAATATTCCAATCGACCTTGTAGAGTGAAATTCCCATGAAAGCTTTGTAAGGGTGACCACCTTCTTCGAGAATGGCCTTGTATTCCCAAAATATTAGAAGTGTGGTCCACGGGTTCACATCGACCTTTGCCATTGACCTATGGATATCATGGTAATGATAAACCTTCAACTAATGATAGTAAAGCCCATGAGAAAAAGTGAAAAATCAAATCTCCCTGTAGGTTATGTGAAGGGCATCATCCTATTCACCTTTTTCCTTATATGGATGAAGCCTCTAACATGTTGGATATCCTTATCACTTCTCAACCTCGTCTTCCAAATGGTTATCAAAATATTTCCCTTGATCCTCCACTAGTTGATCAAGTGATTTATCAAAACTCATCTATGGTAAATACCACTCTCTCTGAAATTGAATCCCATGAGTCTGTTTCCAACCAACCATTGGTAGAAAAAAATGATTGATCTAATTTCACTTTTAGTTGATCAAATTTATCTTGTAGAGAGTGAATTTTGTATCGCTCAATTTCTTTTGGTTTCTTCAAATTCAAAAGAATTAGGGGGAAATCCTCATGTTCCCATGGTGCAGGGGGGCGATCCTCCTATTCCCATGGTATGGGGGGCGGATCCTCCAATTCCTGTAACACAAGAGAGAAGTCCTCCCATTATGATGGCACCATCTCCAAGTAGTTTAGTCACTTTCTTTGATTAGAGTCGAGTGGTAGGATATCACCTTCCTTCCTATATGCCCTTTCAAGTCACAGTACAAGTTTATAATATAGACGTACCTAGCACAATCATAGATGAAGGCGCATATATTAGTCTTTTGTCCTCAACTACTTGGAAATATTTAGGTTCTCTGCAGCTTGTCCCCATTACCCAAAGTCTCTTACATTTTAATAAAGGAACCAGTCAACCCTTAGGAATCCTTATGAAATTTCCTATTACTTTGGGAGGAAAAATAGTCTATCTTAGTGTGCTAGTTTTCCAAGGCCCTTTGGATTTTAATTTATTCCTCGGTCATGACTATGTTTATGTCATGGGAGTTCTTTTCTCTTCTCTCTTTCATGTCATATCTTTCCTACATGAAGGAAGAATTGTGGTCATTCATCAAATTTCATTCATTGGTCCTAATTTGACTCTCGATCAACCATCTTCCCTAATTGGTCCTTGTATGCAAGTGGTATGACCCCCTCCACAAGTTAATTTTTTGGCGACTTATTCTGTGCCCACATCTACTGGTGATCTAGTCAGTGATATAGTGCATCATGCACTAGGGCATTAGAAGCTTACCTTTCCATTAGATCACTTGACATGTATCCCTTCCAGAGAATTTTTCTCCTGTGTGATGAGAATCTCTTGGAAGCTATCACCTCTTATAGGCCATAATCAAGGTACCATGAGGATAGTTCTTTTACTATGTCAACCTCGCTAAAAAATGAAATATGTCCCTGTGAGAATGGTTCTTTTATTGTGTCAAGGTAATTAAAAAATGAAACAAGCTGTCATGAGCATAATTTCTTACTTGTGTCAAGCTCGTTAAAAAATGAAACAAGGTGTCATGAGCATGGTTCTTTTCCTGTGTCAATCTCGTTAGAAAATGAAACAATTCCCCTTCTAATTCAAGTCTTTGATTAGATGTCCTAAATTCCCAGTTGAGTCTCTCACTTGATCTCATAAGTGAGCCTTCATTCCATCCACATGTTAGTAACTACTAGTCTACATAGGTGAATGAAATGAATATTGCAGGCATGTACCTCGAATTGAGTCATTATGTTGGGGGTATGCAAACCAAACTCAAGCATAGTTTATCCTTGTTTCAAGCTTGTGTAAGAATGAAACCAAACCCAAGCATATTTTGTTTCCATTTAAAAATTGTGTAAAAATGAAACCAAATCGAAGCATATATTTTTCCCATGTTTTAAGCTTGTGAAAAAATGAAACAATATTCATGTATACTCAAGCATAGTTTCCCATGTTTCAATCTTGTGTAAAAATGAAACCATTCCCACTTTACCTCTTGTGATTTCCATTTTTATAAGCATGTTTTTGCCAAATGAGCCTTGGTTTTTTCATTCCATTGTCACCATCTCTTTGGTCGATCATATGATTTCACTTGGCTATTTTACCCTTGCTGAAGGAACATCCACACTGAGTGGTCTTACTAGCCAGCCTCCTAAACTTTACATGTTTTGCATAGTTCCATCATGACTAGAACTAATTGTTATCCTTTTATATTATTATTTCCTCCAAGTGGAGTCCTCTTTCAGCTCTTTTTAGACTCTCAAAATATGAAAAGATTGATGATCACTTATCTTTTCGAACTCGTAAAATTAAATGAAAAGACGTCTACTCAGTATAAGTTTAATCCTTTTCCAGACTGAGATAGACTAGTTATGAAAATGGAATACCTTAGTTAAACATGACTAAGAGGTTCTCTTGAATATTGTTTTCTACCTTTATAGATTCGAGAGACTATCTATGGAAAGGGATCTCTAGAGTTTCCATTTTGCCTCTTTTTCAAACTCTGTAAACATGAAAAATATGTTGAGTTACCCCTTCGTCAGACTCGTAAAACTAAAACAACAAATGACTTTTCATCATGAGGAGACCGAGCTACTCCTTCTTATGTTTCATTAAAAATAATAGGATGGACTCATCCAAAGGATGAACTTATACGACAAGCATATGATATCTTATTCAATATTGGGATTAAAAATAAAGAGGTACTTGCTAGAAATAGTTGGGGGGGGGAGATGGAAGTAAACATATATCTTGTAATTTGTATAAAGGCACCATGTCACTCTTAAACATGACACTTTCCATATCTCATGTCAGGTTTGGGTTATCCTCACTTTGTCACTTGTCCTACCAGGTTTTGGAAACCATTTTTCTCTCATATGATTATATCATATTATCACGATGACCTTTGATCCTATGTTGAGTCAAATGTTTCCAAATTCTAGAGTCGTTTCATTGATATGTTCAAGAGAAGTCCCATCTACAATTCAAACCACTTATACCCAATTTGACTTTTCTACCACAATCCTGAATCACTCTTGCCAACTCTGACAAATCCTAAGTTTCGTATCGATGATGTGGGAAAAATTATGGGCCTCCTTCGATTGATCACTTCATGTCGATTCCAGCTCATTATCTATGAAAATGATATAGAAATTTTGTTTTAGTACCTTGGATCTTGCGTACCTCAATGGGAGGTTCTTTGCATTCAATGATAGGTTCACATGAGTGGCCTTTGATCGAATGATTCTGTGAGTGTTCGAATTTAGTTTCATTGTTCACACTCGTAGATTGCGTTTTCGTACCTTGAGATCCATTTTCATCATCGGTGGTTTCTCTCATGCCTATTAATGGTTTACATCATTGACTAGTAATCAGGTGGTTTCTACAATGTTCGACTTCAACCCATTTATTCAGTTGGTTATATTCGTACCTTGGTTAGATCAGGACAGAGATGAAGACCTTGGGTTTCATTTGATAAATCCAGGCTACATGGAGTTATTAAGTATTCATGATTCTACACATGATCCCTTCTATTCAGATCATTTCATCCATGCTATGGATTCATACAAATGATACCTTCTATCTGGATGGCTACATCCATGCTGTGGATTCATACACATGATCCCTTCTATTTGGATGGTTGTATCCATGGTGTGGATCCATGCACATGATCCTTTCTAGTTAGATGGTTGCATCCATGTCATGGATCTATGTATTGTTCGATGCTTACACTTTGATCATACTTACATTACAAATGTTAGATATATTGTATTATGTTTGATTTGCGAGTCTCCTGATTATGGCTCTCCAAAGTCCTTGCCTTGATTTGTAAAGAATTTCAGTCATCACTTCTCGTTCTGACTTCATGCTTTAAGGGGAATTTAGTATAGAGTATTTTGTCACACTCCCAGTCTCATATCCTAAGTGTCGCAATTTGTGTCATCAATATCACAAGTGTTGCAAAGTGACAAAAGCCATCAAGAACAATGTATTCACCATGAAACATGTTTACAACCATCCCCGAAGGAAGAAGAAGGATTTCCTTGAAGGAATTCTAAAGAATTTTAGCAGACAAAACCATGTTGTTAACCTTTTGTCTAACTAGTGACTAGTGTTGCCAGCATGCCTTTTGATAGGAAAATATGTGCTAGCCCTCTTCAAGAATTTTTTTCCTAAAATTGAGGAGAATCTTGTCCCACTAGAAGTCTCTAGAATGACGAGTTGGTTGTAGTTGAATGAGAATTAGAGTGAGACCTCCCGTTCCTGGTTCTTGATCCTACTTTAATGGATCTTCCCCTTGAAATGTGGAACCTCTCCCTCCCTTTATGGATCCTCAACTCACTCTCCTTCCCTATAAATCAAACCCTTTCCATATACTTTTGGTTAGCTATTTGTTGGCTATTGCTTGGTTGCATTCCTAGTATTAAACTACGCCCAAATGTTGCCCATTTTGCTAAGGAGAAAGGAGTGCTTGAAGGTTACGGCTAGGACTTGGGAACTCACATAAAGGAGCCTTCCAACATAAAGGCTTAAGTGGTTATAGTGATCTCTTTAATATCTATTAATAATATATTATGTGTTTTCTTTCCATAAATGTGTTGATTATAGCTCATTTGGTATAATACTCCTTGATATGTTATATGGTTTATATTGGAATGGTTTTTACCATGTATGTGTTTGTTGTTTCCACATGATTCTCCTTTCAAGTATTCGTCCACATTGGTGAAGAGGAGATCGATCTTGGAAGTGATAGTATTAAGGATGACACCAATGGATTTTAAAATCAGAGTGAGGTGGGCCATCTACCCTCCTTTTTGTTTTCTAGTATAAGCTAGGAAATTTTGCACATATTTGTCTAGTTTGTTGCTAGATCTTCCCATAGGAGTAGAGTGATCATTTTTGTCTGCACAACAATGGCTTTAATGACTAAGCTTGTAGAGACTGAATCATTCTCTTTCAAGGAAGAAGTAGAGCAACTTGTATGGGTTAATGCAATGGTGGAGGAATCTAAATCCATTATAAAGAATAATGCTTGGGAAGTGGTTTGAAGACCAACAGATAAATCAGTTGTGGGTTGGAGATGGATCTTCAAGGAAAATCATGTAGCAGATGGAAGCATAAACAAGTAAAAGGCCATATTTTTGGTCAAAGGGTACTCTCAAGTTGTGGGGATTGACTACGAGGAGACCTTTGCTCCTATAGCAAGGTACTAATCCATCAAATCAATTCTTTCTCTAGTTGCACATATGGGGTGGAAGATCCACCAGATGGTTGTGAAAACAACATTCCTTAATGGAGTTATTAAGGAGTAGGTATATATCGATCACCCATAAGGCTTCGAGACTTTTGATTATGAGTCTCATGTGTGCAGACTCAAGTGAGCATTGTATGGTCTCAAGCAAGCACCCAATGCTTGGTACATTAAGATTGATAGCTATCTCATCGGTTTGGGATGCACCAAAAGTGAAGCGGATGAGAAACTCTATCATATATTGGCAGAAGGAAAATTGTTGATTATTTTCATATATGTTGATGAGTTGATTTTAATTGGTGATGAGTAGTTGATCAGACCTTGCAAAGAGGAACTTGCGAGAGAGTTTCAAATGAAGGAAATGGGTTTCATGCACTACTTCCTCAAATTGGAAGCATGGCAAGGTTGTGGGAAATTGTTTACCTCTCAAGGCAAGTATGTTTACGAGATAATTCAAAGATTTCGCATGGACAATTGCAAACCCATGGAGACACCTCTACCGACCAACTAGCGGAAAGAGGATGACACTTCAAGAGAGGAAGTGGATGTTATTATTTACCGACAATTGGTGAGTTCACTAATGTATCTTGTGAACACACGACCAAATATGTGCTATGAAGTCAACCAGTTGATCCAAGCTATGGTTAGGCCAACCAAATTGTATTAGAGTGAAGCTAAGCATGTTATACAATTCGGTGAATGGAAGAGAGAAAATACCAAGTTGGGAGTGCTTATGTTTTGATTTGGTAGAGGAGGAAATAAGGCAGAATACCAGAGATAGGACTTCATGGAAGGGTGAGGATGAAGAAAAAATTGTATTGTATAGAAAGGAAAAGAAGGGAAAATGGAATAAATCCCAATACAAAACTAGAATCTAGTCAAGGGGGCAAGAAGAAAGATTTGTAAAAAAATTAAATGCTTCCATTGTCAAGAATTTGGGCACTATGCCACGAACTGTCTATATAATAAAAAACACAAGGAAGATGAGAGACTTATGCAGGATGTGAGGGAGAATGTGGGTTCTCCTTCAAGTCACTGTAGGTAGAGAAGGTCACCAGATCGGTACACTATCTACATGGCTCTAATGACTTGTAGAGACTGAGGCCTCCTCTTTTGAGGAAGGAGTGTATGGGTTGACATAATGGTGGAGTATGAATCCATTGTAAAGAACAGTGTTTGGGAAGTGGTCCCAAGACCAACAGATGGATCTTCAAGGTCAAGCATGCAGCAAATGGAAGCATAGAAAAGCATAAGGCTAGATTTTTGGCCAAGGGGTACTCTCAAGTTGAGGGGATTGAATATGATGATAACTTTTCTCTTGTAGCAAGGTACTCATCCATCAGATCAATTATTTCTTTAACTACATAGGTGGGGTGGAAGATCTACCATATGCATGTGAAAACAACATTCCTCAATGGAGTTATTAAGGAGGACGTGAATATCTAGCAACCAGAAGGATTCGAGACTTTTTGACTGGGAGTTTCATGTGTGGAGACTTGAGCGAGCGTTGTATGGTCGCAAGCACAACGTGCTTCATACACGAGGATCAATAAATATCTCATCGATTTGGGCTTCACCAAAAGTGAAGCAGATGCAAACCTCTATCATATCATGGTAGAAGATAAATGGTTGATTATTGTCTTATATGTTGATGACTTGATTTTAACTGGTGATGAGCAGTTGATCAAATCGTTTGGAATCAAGGACATGGGTCTCATGCACTACTTCCTCGATTTGGAACTTTGGAAAGGTGATGGTGAACTCTTTGTCTCCGGGAACGTATGCCTAGGATATACTTGTAGTAGAGGAATTGAATTTCCCCAAGAATGGATGATGGGTTTTGCTTACTTTCTTTCTACTTATTTTACATATTGCTCTTCTAGTTTTCAGTTCATAGTTGCATTATATGTCTCAAGGCAAAAATGACCTAATTTTGATTTTTGTTAAATTTCTTATATTGAAAAAACTTTGGTTGATTATGTTATTAATCTAATTTTTTAATAATAAACCAAGACAAACCATCAAACCATAATACATTTTATATTCAAATATTAAAAATAAAAATATATATATTTTGTATTCAAATGAGAAATAATTTTATTAACCAAAAAAATTAATAAGTATTTTCAAAACCCAACTCTTAAATCTTTTAAGATTTTTTCACACTTTTAATAAACATTATTAAATAATTATATTTAAAACGATAACATTGTAAATCCACAACAAATTTGCAAACATTATTAAATAATTGTATTTAAAACAATAACATTGTAAATCCACAACAAATTTTCAAACATTATTAAATAATTGTATTTAAAACAATAACATTGTAAATCCACAACAAATTTTCAA
>APFE030934291.1:8347-19385 GCA_000404065.3 Pinus taeda | reverse complement strand
ATCCCGGGCTAAAAGAAATCTGCAAGGAAATAACACTGATCAGCTTGAAAGAAAGGAAAACAAATAAAGGAAACTATACATACTTAAGGAAATAAACAAGGAAATGCTACTGCACATAAAATACTTTACAGTGGCACAAATGAGCAGGGGCCCTCTGTCCATTCAGCCACAAGGAAAACTCTGAGATCTGGAAACTTCAAGACAATGCTATGTCTACTTCTTCATTGCAGAAAATATATAAAACAGAGTGCTAGAATAGCACTTAAAAACAGAGTTTAGAATGCTTGAAAATATAACACAGGTTCATCCAAATACAACTGATAAAAAGCTTAATAAGCGTACACAGACGCAACTATTTATAGAAGTTTCTAAGATAGCTTATCCGTGCAACTAAATAACTGAAAAGTAAATGACTGTTATGCGTATTTATGGTCCCTTGACACTTCATACGGCTGCGTGGATGAGTTTAGTGGTTCTATCGTCATGGGTAATGAATCCCATGTTGGATCATGTCCCCTGCCACCTGTAGATCGTGGACAAATCACCGTTTAAGATGACGTGACCAAGCAGCTCACAATCACCATTAAACAGCCTTGAGTTGACCGTAACTTGACCAGCTTTGACCGTGGATAAAGATGACGTGGATGGCTGGAAAAATGGGACAGGAACCTTGAGCACGTTGATACCTAAGTGCCATGTGGCTCATCTGGCAAACCGACACGTGGAACATTGCGTTTAACAAAAAGGCTGCGGGATCTTCAGATAGCTGCAGGATCATCAGATAGCTGCGGGATTCCTGCAAGTAAGTCAAAATCTAAACAAATAGTCATCCATTAGCAAAACTTGCTTGATCATGCTTAATAACACCTAATGTAATGATCTGGTTGGTTTTATGGTGAAAATGAGGCAAAAGTGAAGGAACGATAAGGAAAGATTGAGGAAAATGGTAGATAAGTAGGTGTAGAATAGAGGCTCTACAAAGACTAGGACACCCAGATAAAATTGATGGGAGTAAACAATGAAGATGTCATTTTTCTTACCTAGGAAGAATAGGAATTGTACATGTTACAACATTTACAATTAGAATATGGAGAGTCCTTTGACTTTAAACAAGGCTATGAATATGCTATCTATGAAGGTCACAAACAATATAGCCTTAGAAGAAAAAAGAACACAAAAGTTCCTACTAAGAAATCAATCCAAACCCAAACTAAGAAAATAACAGAAGCTCTTGTGACCAAAGTTCTACAAATTCTACCTAGAGGAACTCAAGAGGCTTCCAGCCCAAAAATTTTAGACATAACTTTAGTTGAAACTCAAACTTCAACTGCTACTCAAACTATTCCAAACAAGAAAATTGAAAGCAAATTTGTTGATACACAAACTGAATTACCAAGTGCTAGTAAAGAAGACAACAACACACAAACCCAAATTGCTAAAGATGAAATCATTCAACTAGGCAAAACTCAAATGCCATTCAATATCAAAATTGAGATAGCCAAATTGAAAATACCAGTTCCTTTAAAAGAGATGGTGAAAAATGAATCATACAAAGCACAAATTATTGAAACACTTAACATAGGTGAAGGTGAATATGTGGTAAACCTTAATGACGATCAACACGAGTTATTATTTGGTCTAGAAGTGAATGACAAACATCAACAAGGGGGTATTCCTCCATTCTACATTAGCTTAAATTTCCATGATAAAATCCTACATAATGCTATGTTACATTCAGGAGCATCTCATAACTTAATGCCTAAAGCAGTCATGGAAAGATTAAACTTAGACATCACTAGACCCTACAAGCACCTATTTTCCTTTGATTCTAGTCAAGTCAAATGCCTAGGCTTGATAAAAGATCTGTGTGTAACTCTAGTCCAATGCCCATCAAAAATTATCGTTATGGACATAGTAGTTCCCGATATTCCACCTAGGTATGGTATGTTGTTATCTCGCTCATGGGGAGAAAAATTACAAGGATCTCTGCAATTAAATGTGTCATATGCTACCATTTTTGTATTTGGACAGCAAAGAAAGATTTACAGAGAAACCTTGATGAAATACATGTTAAGTAGTTCAGAAAGACCACAAAATTACCCTATTTATTGCATGCATTATGATTTGGACTCATTTATCTTGTATAATTCAAACAATGGCAAAGATGAAATCACAACTTTAGAAGAAAAACATAAAGAACCTGACAGTGATAATATATTTCATGAATTTAGGTGGTACCTAGATTTTGATGGTTCAGTGAACATATTAGGAGCAAGTGCAGGAGTTTGATCCATAACATGGAAAATAATCATTCTGAAGGTCATGCCTTCATATTAAACTTCAAATGCACTAACAACATGGCAGAGTATGAAGCTTTAATCTTAGGATTGCAAATTGTAAGAAACCTTGGAGCCAAGAGAGTTTCTATAATGGGAGACTTGAAATTGATCATAAAACAAATTAAAGGAGAGTATTATGTAAATAATCATAGACTTAGCCAATACAGAGAAACTATTCTAGATCTGATTAAAGAACTTCTTGAAATTGATTTTGTTGTTATTCCTAGGAAACAAAACATGCAAGCTCACAGTTTGGCTACTTTTGCTAGCACTTGCATATTACCTTTTCAGCCCAATCACCAATACACCGTAGAGGTAAGACACGGGCTTGTTATACCTGATAATCTGAAATATTGGCAAATTTTTTCCCAAGATTCTCAAATCTATGATTTTATGAATGCTGAGGGAGAATTCCAAAATTGTAACATAGATACTAATTGTATAGTAGATGACATCACAAATATTGAGATAGATATAAATGCTGTAGATGTAAATAAACCCACTAATTTCACTAAAGTAGAAGTAGATAACTTAGAAAAGTAGAAATAGTCAGTGATGATTTTGAGATTTTAAACCTTACAAATAACTTTTTGCCAAAGGGATTAGCCCCATTAAAATATTTGTTTGATTCAAATGATGTAGCTAGAAAACCAAAAATGGAGCCTTTAAGATCAGACATAGAAGAATGTAACATAGGAACAGAAGAAAAACCTAAGCTTATTAAATTATCAAAAGCATTACCTCCAGCTAAAAATATGAAATACATAACTTTGTTTAAATAATTTCAAGATGTATTTTCCTAGAGTTATGAAGACCTCAAATCTTATGACACCAGCATTATTCAACATAAAATACCCATCAAAGAAGATTAGAAACCCTTTAAACAAAAGCTTAGGAGGATTAATTCAATTCTTATGCCATTGATTGAAAAAGAAGTAAAAAGGATGTATGAGGCACAAATCATAACACCAATTAGATATTCAAATTGGGTTTCTTACTTATTTCTCACTAGCAAAAAGATGGAGGAAATTAGACTTTGTGTTGATTTCCGAAACTTAAACAAAGTGTCACTAAAAGATAAATATCCTCTCCCCAAAATGGACCATATTTTACATAGGGCGGTAGGATCATCTAGAATCTCATTACTTGATGGGTTTTCTCGATATAACTAAATCTTAGTTCAACCAAAGGACCAAGAAAATACTACATTTACTACTCCTTGGGGTACTTTCATGTATTTTAAATTTCCTTTTGGACTAATGAATGCAGGAGCTACCTTTTAAAGATCTATGGATATAGCTTTTGTTGAGGAGATTCATGACTTCTTAGTCATTTATCTAGATGATATAACAGTATTCTCCAAAACAGACAATGAACATCTAGATCATTTGAGAAGCGTTTTTATTAAATGTAGAAAAATTGGCATTTCTTTGAATCCCAAAAAGGCATTCTTTGGACTAGAAGAAGGTAAACTCTTAGGACACATAATTTCAAAAGAGGACATTAGAATTGATCCAGCTAGAATAGAAGCAATCCTAAACACCAACCATCCTAGGAACAATAAAGAATTACAATCATTCTTAGGTAAACTAATTTTTCTTAGAAGATTCATTTCTAACTTAGCAGAACTAATTAGATATTTGAATAACATGTTGAAAAAGGATTCAACACTTAAGTGGACAGTATAGGCCAAGCAATCTTTTGAAGCAATCAAAGAAGCCCTTACTAAAACACTTTTCCTCATAAGTCCTAATTTCAACAAAGACTTCATAATTTTTTCATTTGCTTTAGAACACACTATTGTAGTAGCCTTGTTGCAAAATAATGATGAGGGTTATGAACAACCCATCACCTTCTTCAGTAAAGCTTTGAGAGATGCTACACTGAAGTATAATATAATAGAAAAAACAAGCTCTTGCTTTAGTGAAAGCCATAAAGGATTTCAGAGTATATATTTTGTACTCTCACATAATAGCATATGTTCCAAACTCAGTTGTAAAGGACATACTAACTCAGAATGGGCGTAATGGAAGAAGAGGCAAATGGATTGCCACCATACTAGTATATGACATTGAGATCAATACTAAAAAATTGATTAAAGGCAAAGGTTTAGCCAAACTCATGGCTGAATTGAACTGTCGAGCCTTAGACATAAATTTCATTGCTGCTATAAATGATCAAGAAGAGATGGTGACTCCACAAAACAGTGAAGCTTTCATAGATTCACCCTGTTATGCAGACATTATTTTCGTTTTACTTAACCTACAAGCTCCTCCTGGTCTATCTAGAACTAAAAGTAGATTCCTAAAGATGAAAGCAATGAAATATTGTATCTTAGACAATGTTTTATTTTGGAAAGATAATGGTGGCATTTTGTTAAATTTTTTATTAAAAGATGAAGCTGATAAAGTCATGTAGGAATTTCATGCAGGGGTTTGTGGGGGGCACTTATACTGGAAAACAATTGCTGATAAGATTTTAAGGGTGGGTTTTTACTGGCCCACCCATTTTGCAGATGTTAGAAAATATGTGACCTCCTGTCACAATGCCAGATATTTGAAGGCAAGAAAAAACTATTACCTTTACCCCTCAAACCCATCTCCCCAGAAATGCCATTTTAGCAATGGGGTTTAGACTTCATTGGTAAAATTCTCCCCCCCTCCTCAGCCCAACATAAATGGATTTTTATAGCGACTAATTACTTTACTAAATTGATAGAAGCCATCCATTCTAGACAAGCAACATATTCCATCATCATTTCATTCCTTGAGAACAACATCCTTTCTAGATTTGGATTCCCAGAAAAACTCATCACTAATAATGCTTCTGCCTTCAAATCCAAGAAAATGGTAGAATTTGGTAACCGATACCACATTACCCTTGGCCATTCCACGACCTATTACCCTCAAGGTAATGGACTTGCATAATCCTCAAACAAAATCCTTGTTAATATCATCAAGAAACTATTAGAAGATAATGAGAAGACCTGGAATAAAAAGTTGGTCAATGCCTTATGGGCAAATAGACTAACTACAAAAATGTCCATTGGTACATCTCCTTATCAACTATTTTATGGAATGGATGTTGTTTTTCCATCCCCTTTAGGAGTATCAGTGATGAAGATGATAAGGAATTGTAGGTAGAATCTAATGATATCCAAAGGAGGAAAAATCACACAATACATTTATAGAAAACACGGGAAGAAGTCTATGACAAATCCTAAGTGATCCAAGATAAAATCAAAAATATTTTTGACAAGAAAGCCAAAGCTGATGATTTTTACATAGGTGAGAAAGTACTCAAATGGGATTCCATAAGAGAAGAAAAAGGTAAACATAGGAAATTTAATTTCCTATGGCAAGTACCTTACATTATTTACAGTTACAAAGGTAATGATGCATTTTTCTTCAAGCAATTAGATGGAACAGATCTACCAGGTGGACCAGTCAATGGTAGAGTGCTGAAGCATTACTTTTCCCTAGGTTAACATCAGTTCATATGTTTACTTTTCTTATTGTACATAACATTGCAAAGTTTAGATTGGATTGGATGATTACCTTTTGAGGTTGAAGCCTGAAGAGAAGGCCCTAAGCTTTGAAAGGTATATCATCATATGTATGAATAAAGCAGATCATAGAAAAGTAGTTACAAGGCAAGCACAGTCAAACTTTCAAATGCTACTATCTTAAAGTTCTTGACATTTCACCAGGAAATTCCATCCCCATGTGGAGCCACTATTAAGGTCCTATAATAATAGGATTCATAATTTTGAATTGACTATGATTAGTCTTGTAATATTGTACATATTTTTGCTTTCTACAAAATGTGTTCCCATATTAAAAATAAAAAATGTAAAGGGGTGAAGTCCTAAAAGAAAAATCAAAGGACTAAAAGAAACAGATCAAAAAAGAAAATAAAATATGAACCCTACCAAAAGAGATAAAAAATATATTCTGAAAGTGATGCACATTCAAAAGACACTACATTTTACTTTGCTTTGTAAAATAAGATTGTGTGCAGCTTGTCAAAAATTCCATAATCCATGATGGTCAAAAAGGTTAATCTTAATTCATTCATGCTTTAAATTTCATGCTGATAGATAGAGAACAAAGATCTAGCCAAACTGTTTGATCTTGGCAGATCAGTAGTTAGGTAGAGAATAATAATGAGCTCAAAAATTTAATCTGAGCATTGGAAAGTCATAAGGTTAGAATTAGATAGTTTGCTTACAAAAGAAAAGAAATAAAGGGTCAACAAGCTCAAATGCACCTAGTAAATGAAGAAAAAATGTTAGGGTAAATGATGGGTAGGCAGAAGCAATTTTCACAAGGCATGGAGAGAATTAATTGGGTCATTTTATATTACTAAATTCCTTCCAAAGTAATTTTCCCTTATAAGAAAACCCCTTCCCTATTCATTTTTCCTTGTGCTAACACAATCCCCTTCCTGATTTTCCCCTTATTCTAATCCTTTTCCTTTCCTAAAACCCTTTCCCTAGCTTAAAACCACATTCCCATCATTAAAACCCTTCCCTTAAGGTAATCAGGCCCCATGCGAAAGTCCCCCACTCAATATTATTTAACTCATCCCTAAGATTTTTCTAACACTCGCTCTCATATTTCCCCGAGACCCCTTTATATTATTTTAACTTATAGTTTTGATATATTTATTCCCCGCCATATAATCCTAACCCCCACTATATTAAACCGTTGCAATGTGTATTATACCCCTCTGCATACAATATACTCAAGTCCCACTTCATTTAAACTCTCGCTATCATTTAAACCTCCACCTATCTATAACCCGACCACACACCCCAACTCATCCCTCACAACTCCACCACGCGATAACCCTTCGATCACCCACCTCTAGATCTAACGGACTGCATCCCATATTGAACGCTCCGAAGTCTGACCTTTAACATCCTAAAAGCATGCAATATTAGTGGTTTTTCCTGCTCTCCTTTTTGCTACGTGGCAGCCCCATGTTATATCACGTCCTCCAAAATAATACCACCCTACCACTCAAAACCGGTGCAGTAAACCACCTTACCGCCTCCTCGCATTATATGAAACCTCCCTATTGTTTAAACTTAACCCCACACCCCAAATATTAACCACTGATGGGTTAAAAACAAAAGAAGCTGCCATTTCCAACCTTTTCACTATTATTCTATTAGCGGTTGCAGAAAGAACCTCTGTCAACCTATTCTAAAGCCTAGAAAATATTCTAAACTGTTTCAAGCCATTTACGACCAGAAGACGTTATAGACTCTGATTTGAAGCTGCATAAAGACCATTGAAGCCTTAGAAAGCCTCTGCTGCCCCCAGAGAACCCTTCTAGGTACCAAAGCTTCATTTTCCAAGTACTCCTGAAGTGATGAAGGCCTGTACTTAAATGTTGCACAACATTTCTAATAGGTTAATCAATTGAACCAATTTAAGAGTCTTGCTAACCTAAAGAAAGTCATTGTTGCATCCAAAACCCTTTTTGCAAACTGTATTCACCATTTCACACTATTCCAGAGGTCCTAAGCATACTTCTTAAGCCAGATAGTGATAAATTGAATAAAATAAACAAATCTATGGCTTCTCAAAGCATTATGGATGCAAAACCCCTACAAAATCCTCACCTATATATTGGCCACCTCCCATTAGCCGATAAATATTTCCAGATCAAAGACACAACCTCCCCTAGCAATCTGTTAAAACTCCATTACTAGAGCAAAGATAAATTCCTCAACCAGAATGATGATATTCAACTATGGGAGTCAAATTTACCCAAATACTTGTTCCCACAGGTATACCAGTTCCCTAAAATCATCCACCTATGCCAACTCTGGTATATCCCAAGTCAAAGAGCCATAGTCTCTCCTAAACAACAAATTTTGTTCACAATCACTACAGGATCAATAAATGAAATGTTATAGATCCAACCAAAGCCTAATGAAACCCCATTTTCTATTGAAAACCTAATTGCTCTGTACCTAAAGTTGGACCATCCCAAGATATCCCAAAATTTGCAGACTTTCCTCCTAGAAAAAGCTCAAGTTCCTACAGACATCCCTCCATTTTCTACCACCATTTTCTCTAAGAGAGCTAGACAAGTTGTAACCATGCTATCCTATATTCTAGGATATACCACTGATGAACATGTAGATGAGCTTATACTTGGTTTCCTTTCTATTTTTTGCTAAGGAAACCCTCCAACTACAGTTTTCAATTTTGCCCAATTCTTAGCAGACAGAATCCATGGTCAATTGATCAGATTGCCAGATGAAAGAGTATTCAAATACTCTTCAGTATTTTTCCATATGTTTCTATACTTCCAACCAGAAAGGTTTGCAGTTAAGATCCAAAAACTGGACACTAAGGGAAATCCTAGATCTGTTATCTTTTGGACACCCTTAATCCAAAAATATTCCACTATTTTCAGCTACAAGGATTTCATTGATTCATTTTTTCACCCTGTTATCACTCAGGTTGTCTCGAATCTCTTGAAGTGATACGACTGAGGTAACCACTAACCAATCTTTGGATTGCAGGTTCTAGCCCACCTGCAATCAGAGAGGGCTCTCTCTTAATGATTTAGCTTTGTTGATGATTATTTTAGGCTAGCTATTGGGTTCAAGGGGTTTTGATTTTTGTTTGGGTGGAAGAAGGTATGCTTTTAAGCAGACAGGCAAGGGATAGTGTGATAAGTTTCAAACCATTGGGCATGGAGTCATGGATTAAGGCTTGCTGTTGTGTTTTCTTGGTCACAAGAGGATTATAGAGCAGGATAGCTACACATGAAACAATACCAATTGCTGAAAAGATGGGATGAAAGTCAGAGATGAAAGGCAATTAAGAATCTTTCATCAGCTAACAGAGAAGGGAGGTGAATGAATGGTTACCTGGGAGCAGTTAAGAATTCCTAACTAACATTCATATGTGAAAGAAACAATGTAAACATGATCATTTAAGTATGCATATTCATAACTATTCCTGATGAAAACATTTAGAAATCACAGAAATTGAGCATAGGGTGCTGCCAAGCAAATCCTAAACTATTCTTCCTTTCTGTAATTTTAGATGGTGAAACATACATGATAAAAAAACATGAAAAACTAAACAGAGTTAAGGAACACTTATTGAACCATGTAGAAGCACAAGAATTCCATAGTCACTCTTCAACCAATTAAACACAACAGACAGTTTCAAAATCCATGCATTTCAACAGTCTTTGATTATAGAAGCTTTCAAAATATACAGCGCGGGTCTCCACTCAGGACAATTTTACCAATTAACCAACCAACCGCTATTGCATTGTTCAGGACTGTTTATATAGAGCAAATATCCAAAAATACTTATTACAACCGACCTAAACAGGTCTGTGGGAAAAAGCTTTCTAACCCTAAAACCTGTGCTAAAATTTAATGCAAGTAAATATCTATTGAGTTGTACCAGAGGCAGCTGGATCAAAATGAGTTTAATATGGTCCTTGGTGGCTTGATGCAGTGCTTCTGTAATAACTGTGCTTTGGAACTTGCAGCACGGATCTTATGCGAGTTTAATGTGCAGTCATTGTGATTTGATGCTCTTGAATGGCTTTACCGTTTTCTTTGACTTTGCTGGAGAGGCTTTAATTTTCACCTACTTCGGGCCGCTGAAAGATTTTCCCTGATACACTTTGCCACAACACTGATACTCTCTGTCACTTCCTGATTCATTGTGACATTTAAATTCAGCTTCCTTCTGCTTCTGTTTTGATAAAACTGTAAAATCGGCTCCTTTTGGCTCTTTTTCGGCGAAAAACTGCTTTAGATTTTGAATCCGGGCTTCCGAAGGCTCAATTTTGCGCCTGTGCATTTTTTCAGCTGCTGACGTCAGCGGTACGGGGGATGACATCAGCATGAAGTTAGCAGTGGGACCCCCCTTGTACGGATGTGACGTCAGCATGATGACATCAATACGATGATGTGGCAGTACGACAGGGTGATGTGGCAAGGCCACGGTGGCAGGGTGTAGGGAGGAGAGGGGTGAGGTGGAGACGATGTGGCAGGGTGACGTGGTGCCCCTGTCACGCAAGGGGAGAGCGGTAAGCGGTTGGCGTCGGACCGCTTTTGGTATGGAGGTGGTATTTGTCAGGGGAGGCCCGATGCAATGGGATGCCGCCAACTGTCCTGGTGTACGAAGGTAAAACCGTTGGCCATCGGGTGCTAAATAACCGTCATGAAAGGGTGCCCGATATGCACGAGGGCCGTCGGATCTGGGAGGGTTGATCCGACGGTGAACGGGAGGGGAAGATGGTCGGGGTTTAGTGAAGCAGCGCATGCGTTAAACCATGAATTATTTGCGGCCGCGGGTGGGTTTGGACTTTAGATTAACGATTAATATGTTTCGATGCTTTGGTTATTTATTAATCAAATATTAATAAATCCCAAAAATGCAATGCGCGGGGGTTGGTTAATGCATTTGGAGGGGGTTTTTTGTGTTTTGGAAGGAGTCCAAACACCTCGGAGGGGAAATTTATGCAGAGATAAGGGTTCTTACTAAGATCCAGGTGAACTTAGTAATTCCCAAGGGGATTATTTATGGTTATGTTTCAACCAGAGGGAGGGGATATTTACATAGGGGAAATATTAACATAGTTTTAGTAGGGGGAAGGGAAATAGATAGGGATTTACATAATAATGTTAGGAGTTAATATGAAAATGA